>JAKUCV010001230.1:78148-259184 GCA_028386065.3 Turnera subulata | reverse complement strand
CTGGTCACGGTTCGTGTGGATACCGTAGAGGAGCAGGTCTTCTTCTTGCTCTTACTGATTCGTTCCAGCCTTCGTTTTGGTCTAGATGATTCATTCCAGCAGTTGGGTGAAAGACCTCAACCGAACAAGGTACGAAATTTTTGTTATACAGTTTATATGCTTCACATGTGGTTCTTGGTTTAGTTTCCTAGCTTCCGCTACGTGTCTAGCTCATTATGAATGTCGTAATAGCTTCTAGGAAACTTACATCTCCTACCAAAACCATGCCACCACCAGAGAAGACACACGGTGTTGATCTGAATCTGCCACAACAAGAGCACAAAGATGATGAAGAAGGTCTGATGGTGATTGTGCTGAAAATAAGCAAAGAAGATGTTGCTTCCACTGTTGAGACGAATCCTGTGGTTTCTAAGAAACCAACTGAGACGGACAAACCCAAGAACCTAGTGCAAATCAGTGCTCAGACTCTGTCCAAAATGTGTATCTAGCCTAATGCAGAAAGGAAATTTGCTGTTGTGAAGAAGACAAAGGGCAAGACTTCTCTGTTTGGATGGATGCTATTGCGAATACCTTTGGAGGAAATCCAAGAGCAGATCAATGATTTTGAAGAAAAAGTGATGGATTCTTTGGACCAGATTACCTCTCTTCTTGAGTCTGATGATGAGTAATGCACTCAACTGACTGATGCCCCTGGGACATGCATTTGCATTTTGTGTACTTCATGGTTTCATGCATGGTTCCTATTTGGTTTTACGTTGGTTTATTGCTGGTTCTTACTTTGGTTTTTATCATGGTTTCTCATTCGAAACTTGTTTGGTTCTGCTATCTGGTTGTTATCTTATGTTATCTGATGTTCATCTTTTATCTGGTTGGTTTTGAATATTAATCTTATGGTTCTTATTGCACTAATCTTGTCTCTTATTCTACCCTTTACCCTTATGCTTTTTGTTGATGCCAAAAGGGGGAGAAAATAATGGTGTTATAAAATGGTGTTATGAATATGAAAGGGGAGAAATTTAAACTATTTCTTGCTGCTGTGCTATACTCTGCTAAAAATTATTTGCAAGAAGATATTGTTATTCGCAGGGGGAGTATTTTGGCTAAGCAGACTAGCCAATGGTGCTTAAAGCAGAAAAAAGTTTGATATATTGGGAGCAATAATTCAGGGGGAGTGTGCTTACTTATTCTGATATCTTAGCTAATCCTGGTTTTTGCAGAAATCAAAACAATCTTTGTCATTATCAAAAAGGGGGAGATTGATGACCTAAACATGAGCTTAATATGGATTATTAATGACTAATCATGTTTAGTGAATAATTATATATTGATTTTGATGATTAACAAACCTGGTTAGATGTTTGTGTTGATTAACATGCAGCGTGGTTTCTTATGAGAACCACACAAAAACCACGAGACTTGGTTTCTGGATGAAACCACACTTTACTGTCAACATCAGAAGTGGTCCTACTGCAAGTTGCTGGTGGCCCAGCTGGTCCTCACAGCGTTAATGCTCAACCCCCAACTAATCCAACGGGCAGAGAAAGTGGTCCATGACAGAGATGAAGACCTGCAACACTTATCTCTCACCTCCAAGCTCAATTATCAATTGTGGTTCACACTTATGGTCCCGGATTGCTAAAAATGGAATGTTTTCAAGTAATTGAGCTGGAAAGAGAGTGGACTTCCTGAAATGAACCCAACACCAGCTAGTGGATTGAGTAGTCAACCTTGAAGACTGATTTGTACCACATATCCGTTAGATGAAGAGCTGAAGAGTACTTTAGAGCCGTTGGATGAAGATCTTCCTACCTACTCCCAGTTGCTTGAAGCTCTATAAAAGGAAGAGGAATACTTCTTGGAAAAGCATCCCAGCCAATTTGAAAATTGCTTTGAAGTCTGCAATTGTGCTTACACCTGAGTTATTTGTTGAGCTTACACTTGAGTTTATTCTTGTTCAACAAGTTGTTTCAAAGGGTAGTGTTTTAGGCAAGACTAGTGGGTAGTTTTTTGTGATCTCAAATCTAGGATTAGATTTGGGAAAGACTAGAGTTTAGCCTGGAAAAAACTTGTAAAGGTTTGAGCTGAGCCTGTAAAAGCTTGTTTCTTGTAAAGGTTAGAGTTTAGCCTGGGAAAAACTTGTAAAGGTTTGAGCTGAGCCTTCAAAGGCTTGTTTCTGATAAAGGTTAGAGTTTAGCCTGGGAAAAACTTGTAAAGGTTAGAGCTTAGCCTGCAAAAGCTTGGTTTCTGTAATAGGTTGAGGCTGATCCTTCAAAAGCCTAAGTTAGTGAGGGTTTGAAATCCTAAAGGAGGGTCCTTTAGGTAGTGGAGTACCTGGTGAGGGGGAACCACTATAAAATCACTGTGTCATATTCTCTCTTTCTTCTGCTCTCTTATAATTCTACTTGTGATTACTGTCTGTTCTATGGGTAAGTGGTTTGTGAAAAAACCATTTGGTTTTTCAGAAACCAAACCAGAAACCAACCGCGATTAAGGGGTAGCCTGATTCACCCCACCCCCTCTCAGGGTAATCTGGGCTAACATAATCATGTTTTTTTATTACTAATTTCTGATGTTAATACACAAGAGGTACACCTTTATTTATACAAGTTCTAAGGCTAAGCTACTTCTAATCCTACATGGACTCAAATTGAAAATTTTGAGTCGGTTGAAAGACTAAGTCGGGCAACACTCCCCCTCAAGTTGGTGCAAAGATATCACACATGCCAAGCTTACAAACAAGTCGATGATAAGTTTTGCTGTATAGTCCTTTTGTAAAGACATCTGCCAATTGATGATCTGAAGAAACGTGAAAGATATCAAGAACTTTAGATGTGAGTTTCTGCTTGATGAAGTGTCGATCAATTTCAATATGTTTTGTTGATCAGGTTGTACATGATTGTGACCAATCCTGATGGCAGATTTGTTGTCACAATAAAGAGACAATTTGTAGTGCTCGGACAATTTTAATTCTTCTAACAACTTCTTCAGCCACATGAGTTCACAAACACCCTGTGCCATAGCTCTATACTCTGCTTCAGCACTTGATCTAGCAACCACACTCTGTTTTTTACTCCTCCAAGTAACCAAGTTTCCTCCAACGAATGCACAATAACCAGTTATAGACCTTCTATCATCTGGGGAGCCAGCCCAGTCAGCATGTAACGCCCCGATTTTCCATATTATAATTTATGGAATTTTAATTCCAATTTTACCCTCCAGATATTTCTGAGTTTTTGGACAAGAAATATACCTTTATTTTTCTTGGAATCATTTCTTTTATGATAGATTCTTTCCTGAGATGAGCCTTCGTTAGAGTTAAATTGGATTTTGGAGTTGGAGTTAAGTTTTGATGAAGTTTTATTGAAACTACGTCATTTTAATCATTGAACAGGAAAAAAAAAACTTCAGCCTTGTGCGCGCGTTGACCGGACTAAGTAGGTTGGCGTCGTTTGGACTGGGGTCGGCTCAAACCCTAAGTCCCTTTCCCTCTTCCCATTTTTTTTTCCTTTCCTTCTCTCTCATTCTTTTCTCTCTCGTATACTCCTTGCCGCCGCTAACTCTCTCTCTCTTCCCCCCTCTCGATCCGACTCTTCTAGAAACACGCAGCCGCCACCACCATTGCTTCCTCTTTCTGTTGCACCAACGCTGCCGTCAACCATCATTGTGCCGCCGCCACTCCATCGTGTGGAGAGGGTGGTTTTGAGGCACGGGATTTGGGCGAAAATCGCGAGGACGAAGATCGAGTCGCCGCCGCCTTCACTGGTGAGCATCCGCCTTCATTCTCCTCTTCCTCTCTCTCGTTTTTCTTTCGATTGTTTGTTGGCTGATTTGCATCGATCGGGTATTGCTTTGTGTTAACCGATGTGGGGTTTACTCTAATCGGGCTTTGGTGGTTTTGGTTGTGTTTGTCGATGGCGATTTGGGGTGGTTATCGTACTGTGGATGGCGGGGTCTATTGCTGGGTTATCTGTTCTCCGGTAGTGGGATCGCTGGCCCTCGGGAAGTGGGGTTTCAGGGCAAAAGCGTGAGGCTTGGGTTTTCGTGGTGGTTGTCGACGTGTAGATTCAGATCCCTAGAGACAAATCCAGATTTTGTGTTTTTCCGGTAACAATTTCACATACTAAGTCGTCTCGGTTGATGTTTAGTCCTTGTTGTGTTACTGTGAGTTAATTGAGCGTTGGTGCATGGTTTGCCAGTTTGGCAGATAAGAGGAGGCATGTTTCTGGGCTGCTTGTGTGTGTTCTCCGGCAAATTTGCGCACTGTTCTGGCGAGGTTTGACCGGAATCCAGCGAGAGGTTACTGTTTCGGCGAGTAGGAGTTATTTTTCGGTGGGGCGGAATCTTCTCGGCATTTCACTGTATTGCCTGGATATTGTATGATTTAAACCCATACATGGAATGTACTTCTATTATTCTTGGATTGGGTTATGTATCTTTAATTACACATAGTAAAGACCGAGAGTGGGGAGTGAGTGGTACGAGGCCGGTTTGTCCGACGTGGGTAGAACTACTAGGATGGTAACTCGGACTCGGGTAAAATCCTTAAACGGGAGTTAGACTAAATTGGGCCTTGGCCCAGTAATAAAATGTTATGACCATTATAACATATGGACTTGAAATAAGTGGACTCAAAGCCCAAGGACATCTAAGGTTTATAGTGGGCTTAATGGCGTGGGCTTTAGGCCCGAGAATGTTGTGATTTAAGTAATGGATTGGTGGTTGGGCTTTAAGCCCGGGATTAAAATTTTGGACTTAGTGGGCTTTGAGCCTGTGTACCATAGACCCGTGACTTGGAGTTATAGTTTTGGTGAGTGGAAGTGGGTTAGTCGGGGTTAGACCTGAACTCATGGTTGCATTGCACAAGCCTGCATAATTTATTTATTGTTGAATATCTTTGTGAGATATGGTGTCTGTGTGTATAAGCACGAGACATAATTCAGGAGCGGCTGGTACTAGTGGTGGACAGACAGAGCGCCATCGTAATTGGGGTGACTCTATAAGACTTACATACTTGTATGCGAATACTTGCTGGTATGGTAAGATAGTGCTACTTGCTAAGTGTATTGTATGCTGTTGACTGTGTTATGCCTGTGCTTATCTGCTATGATGATATGATGATACCTTATGACCTGATATGCCATGTGTATGATATGAGTGTTGTATTGCCAATATCATGTATTTGTGTGAGCCTTAAGCTCTGCTTAGAGACTATCTTTGGTGGCACACCACCTGTATACACATAATGAGAAACACCTCTTACTTAAGGCATAACTGATAATATATGATTCAGAATAATATAAGTTCTACTGTTGGGCTGTTGACCGGTAGCACCGAAACGGAGAGAGGGTACCCCTCAGGTCTGGTTATTATAGTGAATTGTATTCACAGAGACGGCAACGAGGGAATTGATGGGTACGTCCTCGGTTAATATATTAGTGAGAGTATCCCTCACAGAGGTGGCGCCTTGGGGATTTGTCGGGTGTACCCCTTGGTTATTTGTTATTAATCATTTCCTTTGGTGAGAGCACCCCTCACAGAGCTGGCGACTTGGGGACTAACTGGTGTGCCCCAAGATTTTGTATTATAATTCCTTTGAAGAGAGCACCTCTCCTGGAGCTGTCAACCACTTGTTTGTTAGTGGTTTTCTTGTCGGAACTTACCCATTCCGATGTGTTGATATTTATACTGTATATATATATGATTATATTTGGGCTTACGCCCTGGGGAGCTGGCCAGTCGCTACCGTGCCCGACGCACACAGTAGAGGGCCCTTAATAATGATAAGAATGTAATAACCAGATAATTCACCTAACACTTGTATGTTGATAGGCATGAAATTTTTGTATATTTACAGCATACACTGTCGTTTTTTGGCCTTGTATTTATCATAAATTCATGCATTTAGATGTTAAATCACTTTTTTTACCGCCAAATCCATCTTTCCTTACCCTTTGATGCTTTCAGGTGCATTTTGGAGCTTTTTTGGAGCCTTTTGGAGCATATTTGGCGATTTTTGGTTCAGCAGCGTTGCTGTCGGCAAGAAGCTCTGATCCAAGGTATTATTTTGGACGATTTGCACCTACAATCTTGGAGAGTCAAGAGGATGCACTTGGACATTCCTCCTATGGAAAGAAGATCTTGAAATCTAATTTGCATGCCTGACAGCGCCCTTACAGTGGGCACTGGCGTCAAGTTCCTATTTTTACTAGGGTTTGCGCCTAAATTCAAGGAGTATTTTAAGAGGATGCACCTAGACACTCCCAGCAAGGAAAGAAGATTTAAAGAGAAATTCTTGAAGCTAAAGTCTAGGAGTTTTATTCTACTTCCTACACGCATAAATTCCTATCTTTTAGGAATAAAATCCTTGATATAAAAGGAGCTCTTACTGGACGAAATTGGGAGATTTTTAAGCAGCAAAAAGTCAAGGATTTGGCTGGAAGAAAAGTGGAGCTTTTAGTTTTATTTTTGCATTATGTCGATGACACTTTTCTTCATTATTTTCTTCTTCTTCATGAACTAAATCTTCTATCTAGGTTTATGGGATGTAGCTACTGTTCTTGATGTTTGATTTATAATTTAGACTTGTTTCTTTAATTCGTTTTGCTTTGATTTGATATAGAGTGCTTAATAGTGTCTGCGGCTTGATCACCTTCAAACACTTCTTAGACGCCTTAGTGACGCACCTAATGGAGAAACTAAGAATTCAGACCGTTCTATATCAAGCCTCTACCCCTATTGATCGTCAAAAGAAACTTGAGGGTTAGCTGAGGATAACAACGCCTGTCACAGTTACACTGCACCCTAGGAAAGAGCTTCAATGATGAAAGCGGGTTGTTCCAGAACTAGGGTAGGTTTATTTCTACAAGTGATAGTAGTTATAGACACTTTAGGTTAGGTAGCCTTGCAAAGTGGATGAATATATTTACCAAGTTATGAATTATAGTTAGGTAGCGACACTGTAGTGAACCCCGGACAACCTAGATCACCCATCACTGCGTTTTCTACCCAAAACCATTGATACCTGCTACTTATTTCTTGTTTATTCTCTTTTCGAATTTATATTATTTATCTCTCTTTTATTTACTTGTTGTTTATTCAGTTTATTATCGATTCTAAACACTGCCTTCAAATCTCGGATTTTATTTACTGCTTATTGTTTATTATAGTCTAATCAATCGAGAGCCTGAGGCCAATATTATTTTCCAGTTCCTGTAATTTGACCTTGTTACTACAGCAACGCTATGCACTTGCAGCTAGCTTTTGAGCGAGCAAGTTTTTGGCGCCGTTGCCGGGGACTGCGCTATGTAATACTACTTAGTGTTTTTGATTGATTAGGCTTTCTTTGTTTTCTGATTTTCTTTGCTTTCTTGTAGCAGGATATTGACAGCGCCGCTGTTGACTCTCTAGCAGTGTATGCAAACTAGGAGCCAGCATCCCAAGCTACTCCATATTCCTGATATTGAAGGCACTACTAGGACAAATAGTAGGCAAGCAAGGCAACAGAAAGCAGCTGAAACCGCCGAGACATCAACAATGTCCCATATTAATCCTCCTAACAATGGCTGGGATGCTGATGGTAACATCATCAACCCCCTACCCCGCCAGGATGACATACCAAGGAATAATGAGGGCAATATCATCAACCTTGAGGGCCCGAGAAACCAGCAACGCCAGAATCAGAACGCTGCTGGCAATGGCTTTGTCGATCCTTTCGGCAATATTCCTAATCTGCCAATTCACCAGCTCATGCGGCCCAGCTATGCAATGCCCCAAGGAGCTATCGCTCTGCCCACTCTTGCAAATCCTTATGAGTTCAGAACTAATCTAGTTCAAATGGTGCAGAACAAGCAGTTTGAAGGCAGGCCGCTGGAGGATTCTAATCAGCATTTGGAGGACTTTGTCGATATTTTTGCTACCACACAAATTAATGGCTGCACAGAGGATGCAAAGAGGCTGCACTTGTTCAAGTTCTCCCTTTGAGATGGAGCAAGAAGATGGCTGAATACACTGCCAGCGGGTAGCATCACCACCTGGGACGACATGCAGGAAGCCTTCTTGAGAAAGTACTTTCCCAACACCATGATGGATGAACTTCGAGGCGAGATATGCAACTTCAAACAGCTACCCGATTAGACTATACTTGAGGCATAGGAACGACTTCAGGATCTCATCCGACGCTGCCCAGGCCACATGGTGTATCCACCCATACTGTTAGGTACTTTCTATGGTGCTATGTCTACTGCAGATAGGCACACGCTCAACACTGCAGCTGTTGGAAAATTTAAGAAGGCGCCATATGAAGATGCCGAGAGGATTATGCTAGACCTTGCTGAGGAAGATGAACTGCGCCGCAACACAATGGGCGTCCACCATGTAGACAAGAGTACAAATGTGGAGGCCCAGATTGCTGCCCTTACCAAGGAGCTTAAGGACCTTACAACTGCTACAATGTGAAGACCCTGCAACCAGTAGCACAGGTGCAACCAATTTTTCAACATAACCCTTGTGAAGTATGCAAAGGTCCTCATCCTTTCTCTCAATGCCCACTATTAGGAGGAAGCAAATTTCAATGATCGACGCCCAAGTCAGCCCTACAACAGCTACAATCAGGGATATAATCAGGGATGGCATCGAAATTCCAATCCGAATTACCAGCAGCAACATTACCAGCAGCAGCCTTGTTCGCAGAAGCAGCGGCAAGGAAGGCAGCAAGAAAAATCCTCGGATCTGATGGGGATGATGAAGCAGAATCTGGAGGGACAGAATAGGGTCGATAAGGAGTTGAGCCAACTAAAAGCCCACAATAAGATGCTGGAGAATCAGTTTGCACAGTTTGCTGTCCAACAACAGCCACCACAGGGCAGACTGCCAGGGCAACCTGAGGCTAATCTAAAAAGGGAATGCAATGCTATGACTCTGAGGAGTGGGAAGAAACTTCTAGATCGTGCTCCTAAGACAGCAAAGGTGGCAGCATCCGAGTCTGAGGGGAAACAAGAGACAGCGCCAGAGCGAGTGACGCTGCCTGATGCCGTACCTAAGAAGAAGCCACTGCCAGTGCCTTACCAGCCTCCACTGCCATATCCACAGGTTTATAGGAAGCACAAGCTCAAAGATCAGTACAGGAAATTTGTGGATATACTTAGCGGCCTTCGGTTGGAAATCCCCTTCACCACTGTTCTGGACCAAATGCCCACGTATGCAAAATTCCTGAAGGAGATCCTTACCAATAAGCGTACTGTGGAGAAGCAAACAGTGACCCTCACTGCCAATTGCAGCGCTGTGCTGCAACAATAGATTCACACCCCGAAGCTGGGCGATCCAGAGAGTATCTCTATACCTTGTGAAATTGGTACTCAGAATTTTAATAGAGCTCTTTGTGACTTAGGGGCCAGTGTGTTTTTGATGCGCTGGCAGCACAACGGCTAAATTTTGGGGAGATTAAGCCTACCCGCATGGTACTCCAGCTTGCCGACCGCTCCATCAAGTACCCCGTTGGTGTTCTGGAGGACGTTCCAGTAAAAGTGGGGAAGTTCTACATCCCCTGTGATTTCGTCATTACGGACATGAGCTCGATGACCAGGCTCCAATCATCCTAGGAAGGCCTTTCCTAGCCACAGCGAGTGCACTGCTTTATGCGAGAGATGGGAGTGTGACGCTCCGAGTTAGGAAAGAAACGGTGGAGTTTAATGTGCAGAAGGCTATGAAGTCTGAGGTCCCTACTAATGCTTGCTATATGGTCTGGATCCTGGAAGATGATTTGGAGGATATTGTTGCTGAAACAGCGCCCGCTATCGGCACTGTTGATGCATTATTGGCTTGCCTAGCTAAAAGTGCGACACCTGATGATGAAGACCCTGCTGGGAGATGTAGCTCACCTTTTATCTACCACTCCTATTATACATCCCTCACAGTAGGTGTTTGAAGTGCTCCAGCGACCAGGTGCAGATGCTGCCGTACCGGCAGCCAAACCAGTGGAATTGAAACCACTTCCTTCCTACCTCAGGTATGATTTCTTTTGTCCTAATGATACTTTTCCTGTTATTATTAGTGTTGACCGTTCTGCAGGAGAGAGATGCTTTGTTGACTGTGCTGAAGCAGCACCGCGCTGCTATCGGATATACTATAGACTATATCAAGGGGATCAACCCCTTTCTCTGCACACATCGCATCCCACTGGTGGAGGGATGCAAAACCACGGTTGAGCACCAGAGGAGATTGAATGAGAACATGAAGGAGGTGGTCAAGAAGGAAATCCTCAAACTTCTTGACGCAGGGATCATCTATCCGATCTCGGACAGCACCTGGATGAGCCCTGTGCACGTGGTACCCAAGAAAGGAGTGATGACAGTGGTTCGTATTGCCAACAATGAGTTGATTTCTACCCGATCAGTGACGGGGTGGCGCATGTGCATCGACTACCGCAAGCTTAACAGTGCCACCCGCAAGGACCACTTCCCCCTCCCTTTCATCGATCAGATGCTTGAGCACCTCGCCAAGCATACCCATTTCTGTTACTTGGATGGGTACTCGGGTTTCTTCCAGATCCCCATCCATCCCGATGATCAAGAGAAGACTACCTTCACCTGCCCCTACGGTACGTTTGCATACAGGCGCATGTCGTTTGGTTTATGCAATGCGCCTGCTACTTTTCAGCGTTTCATGATGAGCATCTTTTCTGATTTCATTGAGCATATCATGGAAGTTTTTATGGATGATTTTTTTGTTTATGGTACTTCATTTGATGATTGCTTGAGAAATCTAATTAAGGTACTGCAGCGCTGTGAGGAGACACACCTAGTGGTAAACTGGGAAAAGTGTCACTTTATGGTAAGAGAGGGCATTGTACTAGGACATTTAGTCTCAGCCCGTGGTATAGAGGTGGATAAGGCAAAGAATAAGGTTATTGAAAAATTGCCTTTACCCACGAGTGTTAAAGCTGTTCGTAGTTTTCTTGGCCATGTTGGTTTCTATCGACGCTTTATTAAGGATTTCTCAAAGATTGCAAAGCTTTTGACGATTCTCCTTAATAAAGATGTCGACTTTATATTTGATCAGTCTTGTTTAGATGCTTTTTGCAGGCTAAAACAGGCACTGGTGACGGCACCGATCATGCAGCCCCTTGACTGGACACTGCCATTCGAGATTAAGACTGTTGCCAGCGATCATGCAGTGGGTACGGTGCTGGGACAGAGGAAAAATGGCAAGTTACACGCCATATATTATGCCAGCCGCACCCTTGATGATCGCCAACTGAACTATGCTACCACGGAGAAGGAGCTGCTAGCAGTGGCGTTTGCCATTGACAAATTCCGGTCTTACCTTCTTGGGTCTAAGGTGATTGTCGACACCGATCATGATGCCTTGAGATACCTACTAACCAAGAAGGAAGCCAAGCCTCGTCTTATCCGTTGGATTCTCCTCCTCTAAGAATTTGATTTGGAAATTTTGGATAAGAAGGGCACCGAGAATATTGTGGCGGACCATCTCTCGCGGCTTGTCCTAGACCAGGATTCTACACCACTGAGTGCACCTCCAATTAATGAGCAGCTGCCTGATGAATACTTGGTCGCAGCAGTGGACGCTGTCTGGGCGAACAGCACCGCAGTTGCTACTTTTAAGCCCGATTTCCCTTGGTTTGCATCATATGTTAACTACATTATTTGTGGCGTGTTCCTACCTGACATCAGCTACCACCAAAAAAAGAAATTTTTGTCTGATGTCAAGCATTACTATTATGATGATCCGGACTTGTTCAAACGTTGTGGGGACAGTATCATTCGCAAGTGCATACCTGAGGAGCTTCACATGTCTATCATCGACCGCTGCCACGAGGCTCCCTATGGAGGACACTATGCAACCCAGAAGACAGCCATAAAAATCCTTCATTCGGGTTTCTTTTGGCCTACTATTTACAGGGATGCAAGGGAGCTTGTGAAGTCCTGTGACCGCTGCCAGCGCACTGGGAACATCTCACAGCGACATGAAGGACAACAACAAGGGATGCTATTCGTTGAGCCATTTGATGTATGGGGTATTGACTTCATGGGTCCTTTCCCCTATTCTAAATCGAATCAATATATCCTCGTTGCAGTTGACTATGTGACCAAGTGGGTCGAGGCTATTGCATCACCAACAAATGATGGCTCTGTTGTAACAAGGTTTCTGAAGAAGAATATCTTCACCAGATTCAGAGTCCCTAGAGTTATCATTAGTGATGGAGGGTTACACTTCTGCAACCGGCTGTTTGCGACACTACTGAAGCAGTATGGGGTTTCTCATCGGGTTGCAACACCCTATCATCCTCAGACCAGCGGCCAGGTGGAGGTGTCCAACAGGGAGATCAAACACATTCTGTAGAAGACGGTCAGTGCTACCCGCAAGGATTGGTCCGTGAAGTTGGATGATGCACTGTGGGCCTATAGGACAGCCTACAAGACTCCTATTGGCACCACAACTTACAGGCTCGTTTATGGCAAGTCCTGCCACCTTCCGGTCGAGTTGGAGCATAAAGCCTATTGGGCAATTAAGGCACTGAACCTTGATGCTAACGCGGCCAGCGCTGCTAGATAGCTGCAGCTAAACGAGAATGAAGAAATTCGCCCGGAGGCCTATGAGAACAATAAATTCTATAAGGAAAGGTCCCAGAGGTGGCATGATAGCAATATCATTAGAAGACGGTTCCAGGAAGGTGAAGCAGTGTTGCTGTCCAACTCCCGTCTGAAGCTGTTTCCTGGAAAACTTCGATCTTTATGGACGAGACCATACACCGAGGTGAGATTATTTCCACACGGCGCCGTTGAAATTCAAAAAGATAATGGCCCACCTTTTAAGGTGAACCACCAGCGCCTGAAGAGGTATTTTCCACACACACCTGTGGATGAGCCGATCGATGCTTCACTAGCAGCGCCTGCTGCTGACTGACGTGCGTAAGGTCTAGCTGATGGACATTAAGTCGTAGTGCTGCTCGGGAGGCAACCCGAGGTGAATTTTTATTTTCTTAAATACATCCCTTTAGTTTAATATTGTTGTTTTGTTTTTGCTGTTATTTTTGTAGCCATAAAAAATATAAAAATCAGAAAGAAAACCATAAAGATAGGGGTGCTGTGCTGGCCAACTGCGGCCCTGCTAATACAACACACCAGCGTCGGCAAACAGAGAAGCATTCTTATCCTTTCTCTTGCATTTTTAAATTAACCAGCAAGCACTGTTGACCAATATTGTGTTTTGTAATTGTTGTGCTAAATGACCATCATACCCCTGCATTCATACATTTTCATTCCCGAGAGTTAGCACCAAAATATACGTTTGGGGGATATCTTCTTCTTCCCGGGCCAAGAATGGGAACACTGGCAGTTTTTACAGAAATTTTGGGGCAAAGGGCTCAACATGAGCACAATTTTAGGGACTCCATGGGAAGCAGTAATAGCTGCCGGTTTACTCTCTACAACCCCCACCATCTCCTTCAATTCCCCATGTCCTTTAATCCCTCCCCAACATTCTCTTTAATTCTCTCCACTTCCCAAAACACCAACTGCCGCACCCCCCCTGACCCACAATCCCGTCCACATTCATCCTCACCCTCACCTCACACTTTCCCATGTTGCCGCCCCAATCCCCCCAATCCCCTATTTTCTTTTCCCTTTAATTGCTTTCTCTTTTCTTCTCTGCAAACTTCCTCACCCAACAACCACCCCTTCTCTCTCTCTCTTTCCATCCGCCTCCGCCCTTAGCCACGGCTGACACCAAAAACACCACCACACCCACCGCCTCCCCTCAACACAACCAAGCCACACCCGCAGCCGCACCGTCACTTTTCCCAATCCCACCCAATCTACCAGCCACCCCACAACACCAACCCATGCACACGGCCACACCTCCACCATCCACCATCCCAGCCGCACCTACCGCCACTGCCTATGACCCCGAGGACGACGTCCTCAACCGCCTCGACCAGCTCAGCGCCGTCCTCCACCTTACCTGGCACCACCGCTACTCACCGCCACTCATGACCGACCCGGTGCCCCCATCCCCGACCCGCTTCGACTCCTCTTTGACACGTGAGTCCACGCTGCCGCACCGAACACAGCCCCCTCCCGGGGCCGACTTTGTGGTTCTCAAAAACCCCAACTCCCCCCTCTCTACTGCCTCTCCTATCCCGCACCCTGCTCGTCGCAACGGCCGGAGCGTGACGCAACAGGCCTCGCTAGCAAGCCGCGCCGCGGCTACCAAGGCCAAGAGAGATGGGAAGTCGCCGCCGCCTCCTCCTATCATTCTTTTCTGCAGCGGTCTGCACCGCCAGCAGCACAATGACCATGCGGGGAAGGTGGTTCTTAATTCCTGCTTCTTTGACCCGCGGACACCGATCTCCTATCAGTGGTTGCCGCGGTTTAATGAGCTTACCGCGGCAATTGGTTGGACACAGTTTGTTGTGATGAAGGAGCCCACCTAAAAGCCGGGAAGGAGTTTTATGGGAGCTTGAAGTGGGTTACGACGAACAACGCCACTAGGGAGCCTGAGCAGATCACTTTTCGGCTTGAGAACCGGACCCACTGTGTGACGCTGCCCGAATTCAATGCTATGTTTGGGTTTCCTGATGACGGTCTCACTGAGCCGCCTTCATAGTACGACGCTGCCACTGTTTGGGCCGAGTACTCTATCGACAGGCAGCCCTATGATCCTTCCTCCTCCACCACTACACTACGTGACCCAATGCTGCGTTATGTGCACAATGTCCTTGTTCGGACCATCTTTTGTCGGGCCAGCAGTAAAACTGTGGTCACTGATCCGGAGCTGTTCTTTCTCTGGTGCTTTGTGAACCGTCGGGCAGTTAACACCGGCAGTTTTATTTTTGAGCAGTTCTATCTGTAAGTAACCGGGTATGCAAACAAAAGAGACAAATGCATAGCGGAAAAACCCGGAACTAATGGAGGATCCATGTGAAACGGGATAAACCGAATAACAAGATTTTCGTACCTGGTTTGGTTGAGATCTTTCACTCAACTGATGATCCAAATCAGCAAGAACCGGACAGAAATCCGACTCCTCTACGGTATCCACACGAACCGTTGATGACTGCTAGCAACCGTCTCACGATCACTAACCCGAGCACTCCCGAACCCTAGTGCTAGCTGCAGAATTTCCGAGAGCTAGAGACTAAAATATGTTTGATGTGTTTCTTTCTCAAGTATGAAGAGTGTGTTAAGTCTGAAAATGAATGTGCATAATCTGATTGTACACTCCATCAATCACATACAACACATAATACATAGTTTAATGACATATTGGCCAACATAATCATGCCTTATCCTTCATGATTATGTTTCCACTATGACTTAATGCTCCATTATGGCAGTAAACATATATATCTGAATATATAGGATTACACATCATATGGCATTAATTCTGGTAATTAGTGAACCAAAACAACCCAAAATGACCTGGTCCAACCATGGTCTAACCACTAGCTCAATCACTTGGTCGAACAATGGTCCAACTATGGTCTAACCACTAGCTCGAATCAACAGTTCTAAGTGTGTGACCCTGTTGGCACTTGTGACGTTTGGCAATAATTGTAAACTGTCATTTACAGTCATAAACAATGAGCGGTGTCTAGCAAGACATCAATGCTACCCAAACGACAAGATCAGTATTGATTCATTATGCCTCGGAAAATGTCATTATCCTTTCGTCCCATTATATTAAGATCAAACACGAGACATGGAATATGTCATTCTCGTATATATTTATTCTAAGGTTTCTTGATCCCTGAGTTAACTGCGTAAAACAGATACAAATGATATCCCTATATAACTTAATCCGAGCATGGCCATGTATTTACAATTCAACTCTATCAAGGGGCCCAACTGATAATATACCCGTTATATGGGTTGGACGAATCCCGTCTTGATCATACAAAACCCACTACACATTATATCATATACCCAATGATTACTCTTAGGTCTACTCAATTACGAATGACTAAGAGTAATATCAAAGTATATGACTCACCTGTTGGGAACCTTGATGATCTCAGGTCTAAGAATAGTACATATAAGAAACACTAATGACAAAATGAGTCCATGAAGTGTTCTTATGTCGGGTCAGTCCAATCCACAAGTTCTCTAACTTGTACCCGTATGTAGAACTCATATCTCATATGATACTCAACATACGCTAGTCTTTATTTATTACAACCCATCCATAATAATAATCGACTAGGAACATTTCAAGAATATCAGATATTCTTAGGTTATAAATATGTGCAAGCATTTATCACAGATAAACATATTTATTGGAATAAAACCTTAATCCAAATACATAACTATATAATCATCCAGTGATTGGCGTTTGGGCATTACACTAACAATCTCCCACTTGCACTAAAGCCAATCATCCATGTATCTAATACCAATGGATCTAGCATGACCATCATGCTTCTGCTGTGTGAGCGGTTTAGTTAATGGATCTACTGCATTGTTCTCAGAAGGAACTTTGCACAACCTCACATCGCCTCTAAGACAAAACACATTTCCTGATTGCGATCTAAAGTCATCCCTGTCAGTTTGGAAGCTAGTATCTGTGTAACCCTTTACAACAAGCTCATCAACGCTTCCGTATACGAGGAATGCATCCTTAGTTCTTCTCAAGTACTTAAGGATGTTCTTAACCGCTATCCAGTGACCTTCACCGGGATCAAATTGATATCTGCTTGTGACACTTAATGCATATGCGACATCTGGTCGAGTACATAGCATGGCATACATGATAGATCATATTGCTGATGCATAAGGGATCTTACTCATTCGCTCTCTCTCCTTAGATGTACTAGGACATTGATTCTTTGAGACACTTATGCCATGTGACATGGGCGAGAAACCTTTCTTGGGATCTTGCATGCTAAACCTTTTAAGCACCTTGTCAATATATGTACTTTGACTTAGGCCAAGAAGCCTTTTGGATCTATCTCTATTGATCTTTATACCTAGCACGTAGGCAGCTTCACCTAAGTCCTTCATTGAAAAATTCTTTCCTAACCAAGTCTTTACAGACTGTAGTGTTGGAATATCATTCCCAATGAGTAGAATGTCGTCAACATACAATAACAAGAAAACGATAGTTTGATTACTTGATCAAAACGAAGATTCCAACTCCTAGAAGCTTGCATTAATCCATAAATGGATCTTTGCAATTTGCATACCTTATTAGCATTTACTGGAGTGAAAAAACCTTCAGGTTGTGTCATGTACACATCCTTTAAAAGATTTCCATTAAGGAAAGCGGTTTTGACATCCATTTGCCATATTTCATAATCATGGTATGCAGCTATAGCCAATAGAATTCGGATGGATTTAACCATGGCAACTAGCGAAAAAGTTTCATCATAGTCAATACCATGAACTTGTTTGAAACCTTTCGCAACCAATCGCCCTTTAAAAGTAATCACATTACCATCCATGTTGGTCTTTTTCTTATAGATCCATTTGCACCCAATGGGTTTTACCCCTTTATGTGGATCAACCAAGGTCCAAACCATGTTCTCATACATGGATTCCATCTCAGAATTTATGGCTTCCAGCAACTTCTTATAGTTAGGACCCGTAATTGCCTGCTGATAGGAAGTGGGCTCATCTTCATCCATGAGCATCACGTCTCCGGTATGAGTCAAAAGAAATCCATATCTCTCTGGCTTATACCGAGTCCTATCAGACCTACGTGGTCCATGTATTACAGATACAGGATTATCACCCACAACATCTTGTGGATCCTATTCTTGTTCCATCTCAACCTGTATAGCTTCTTGTTGTGCTCGAACTTCTTCGAGTTCTATTTTTCTCCCATTGATCTCTCTAGAATTAAATTCTCTTTCTAGAAAAATAGCTGTACCAGCAACAAACACCTTTTGCTCTGTGGGATTACAGAAATAATATCCTTGAGTTTCTTTAGGATATCTGAAACACACGTGTCCCAATTTTACGAATAAAATACTTAATTAAAAGGAATTTACCAAAATGCCCCTGAAACCCGGGACACGAACTCCAATACCAAAACCTTATCTGAAAATTTTAATATAGCGAGATGTCATAAAGAATAAGAGGAAACCGGCTTAACAAGCCATAAGTCAACCCGGCATCCAGCCGAAACATCATCAGGTTTCAAATTTCGGCAACCCGCCGATAAAGTAATCAAAATCAATAATGACATCTCAACAAAATCCAATGCAGCGGAAGAAATAAACAAAGTAAAACAAGAGAAAAAAAAAAGAATGATATGCATGTCGGCTCTATGGATCCAACCAGGAGAAGAAGCACAGCTAGCTGCTGGGATATCCACGTCCGTACACCGGAAAGGAAGAGAGAGACTGCACGCTAACTAAGAGTCTGAAAAACAACGGTGGCGATTATGTGAGTCGCCTACTCAGTGAGCAGTATAAATCTAGTTATGTAGGTGTGCAAAGCAAGTTTGAAAGGAAAGCAGAGAGACAAGCACAAGTAAGCAAACACACAATAACCAATACTAACATGCCAACCACATAAAGCAAACAGTTTATATTTTACATCTGTTGTGTGTTGAGTTTTCTTATTATATTTATTATTCAGGGCCCCTACTGTGTCCGTCAAGCTCGGTCCCATCTCATGAGACAACCAGGGCGAAAGCCCAATATAACCAGGCATAAAGCCCAAATATCACCATAGAGAGAGAGAGAGAGAGACAGAGAGAAAGAGAGAGGTAGAAAGGGGGAGGTAGAAGGAGGGAAGTAGAACCGGTCATCACAGACCCATATGCTAAACCGCATATACCATGCTATCCCGCATGCAAACTTGAGGGGTATCACTTCCCGCTCGAACCAACCGGTCATCGGCACACAGTAGCCTATCTTCTACTGTACATTATTCTTGTTCATGAGTTCATGTGTGCCAAGAGTTGTGATTTAACCGGGTTGTGTGAATTATTAACTCGATCAAGCATTCGGGTCTCCAACCCACAGTACATCACACAAATCACCCAAAATCACTCCACATGTTATATTCGATAATAATTTAAAAGTCATGCTCATTAGGCAACTAGTAACACACAGGCACACAATACAGATCATGGTATTTTAGCAAACAAGGCATGCAACTCAGACAAACCAATCTTAAAAGCACATGCATACAAACATAAAAAAGACTTATAAAGTCACCTCAACGACGATTATCCTGTGGAGCTTTCCCCAAGACAGATCCTCCAGCTCCCGAGGTATTACCCGTGCCTGAATACCGGCACACACAATAATTACAAAACAATTATAGCAAACCGTGCATGCATGATACTTATATGCTCAACTGAGTGAAACCTGGCCCAAACTACCCGGTTAAGTAATTTCAGGGTCGAAGCCCAAAAGGGTATATCTCCTCACCAAAACTCCAAAAGACAAGGACCTAAGGTATACCGGGCTTAGGCCCATCTAATTCCAAAATAACTTCTCGGGCCTAAAGCCCACTTCCACAAGTCCACAAGAAATCCAATTATGAATTTGGGCTTAGAGCCCATTCCTTAAAGTCCATATCGAGTTCCCGGGCCTAAAGAACACTTTCTTAAGTCCAGATTAACCAATTATGAAGTTGGGCCTTAAGCCTATATCTTAAAGTCCATAAATCCACTTAAGTCTTATTGGGTTAGATTGTTGGGCCTGGGCCCGGTTTTTCCTAAGTACCGTTCTAAGGTCATTCCCGAGCCCAAATGTCCCCGGCCTATGGTTCTACCCGTGTCGGTAAATTTTCGGCCACACACACTCCCTTCCCGCTCACGGTTTCCACTACACTCATAATGATCATTATGTACATTTTTTCAAAATATCCCATGAATTATGTACAAACCCACAACCGAGACTTAACCGGAAAGTACCGTATATGGCCCAGGAAGGAATTCTGTCCACCGAAAAGCACCCGAGTCCTCGCCGGAAAATTCCCGACCCTCGCCGGATTCCGGTCAGCCTCGCCGGAAAACCACCAAAAACTGCCACAGTCCAACAACAACAACATTCACTCCAAAACCCACTGCAAGCAACATCGCGAATTAAAGAAAACGGACGAACAGATTGGATCATTACCCGAAACACTCGCTGCCCAAATCTGGAT
The DNA here is from genome assembly GCA_028386065.3 of Turnera subulata. Taxonomy (NCBI): domain Eukaryota; kingdom Viridiplantae; phylum Streptophyta; class Magnoliopsida; order Malpighiales; family Passifloraceae; genus Turnera; species Turnera subulata. Next base: position 239,067 of record JAKUCV010001230.1, on the reverse strand, counting down.
CCACAGAACCCCTTGAACAGCAGTAACCCAACCACTGCAGGCGTCTAGCACGGAACATAAACACAACCAACACAGCACACTTCTGGCAAACAGAACCTTGACAGCACACCATCACCGGCCACCAAGAACACACCACCCCAAATGCAACCGGGTCAGACCCGAAACCAACGCGAAGAGGAAATAAGAGAAATCAACAGAGGCGGCGATACTTACCGGAGGCGGTGAGGAAGAGGAATGCCACACGTAGGTGACCCCTCGTCAATCTGCACAAACCCGACCTCCACAAAAGAAAAGAAAAGAAAACCTAAATCGGGTTAGCTCACTGACGCAGCAAGACGAAGAGAGGGAAAAAAGGAGGGAAGAACACAGGGAAGTGGATGGAAGAGCACAGCTTACCAAGCGATACCGAGGCGACGGCGTAGAAGCAACCAACGGCTGCGTGCTCGACCCCCTGTCTCCTTTCTTCACCCTCGTCGAAGGTCGGCGTGAGAGAGAAGAAGACGAGACGGTAGCGATGTGTGCGTGTATTTTTGATTGGGAGCACGGGGAGAAACAAGAGAGAAAGAAAAAAAAAAGTGGAGTGGCACCGTCGGGTGAGGAGAAGAGAGGAAGAAAAGAAAAGGGGAGAGAAAAGAATGAAAGAAGGAGAAAGAGTTAGGGTTGGCCGACCTGGTCCAAAACGACGTCGTTCTGGACTAAGGCGCGGTCAACTCGCTCTTGGTCAACGCCTGCTAGGGTTTGAGGGTTTTGTTTGTTTTTTTTTTCTTTAGCCAAAACGACGTAGTTTAGTCCAAAACTACGGTAAACCCCGCGTTTCTTCCCGAAACACGTTTTTTCTCTAACGAAAGTCGTACCCGCCACATTTTCCAAGTCCAAAAATCCGGAAATTCCTCGAGGGTAAAATTGGAAAAAAATTCTGAAAATTCCAAAAAAATCAAATTATAAAAATCTGGGGCGTTACAGTTCCACCCCTCTAATTAAAATTTCGTCCTCGAAATTACAAGGTATGAAATCAGAGCAGATGTGGATACTGCTCTCTCATATGGGACTCAACCTCCCAAGTAGCCTCATTCGGAGAATGACGGCTCCATCTGACCCGAATCATAGGAATGGTACGACTCCTCAACTGCCGCACCTTTTGAGCCAAAATCTCTACCGGCTCCTCCACGTAGGTCAAATGCTCAGAAACCTCCACCTCTGTAGGGGATACAACATGACTAGGATCAGACTGATAATGCCTCAGCATTGAAACATGGAATACATCATGTGTGCACAGCTCCTCCGGTAAAGCTAACCTGTACGCCAGCGGAGCAATCCGCTCCATGATCTCATAAGGACCAATATAACGAGGGCTCAACTTGCCCTTCCTCCCAAACTGGATAACTCCTCTCCAGGGAGCAACACAAAGGAAAACTCTGTCACCTACACTGTACTCCATCTCTCGACGATGCTTATCGGCAAAACTCTTTTGCTGGTCCTAAGCAGCTCTCATGCACTGCTTAACCACCTCGATCTGATCAACAGTCTCCTGGACTTGGTCCGGACCAACCACCTGTCTCAGACCTTCCTCATCCCAACAAATCGGACTACGATACTTCCGTCCATACAAAGCTTCATAAGACGCCATACCGATACTGGAATGATACCCATTGTTATAAGCAAACTCAACCAACGGTAATGTCTCATCCCAAGAACCACTGAAATTGAGCACACATGCTCTAAGCATATCCTCCAGCATTTGTATAGTCCTCTCCGACTGCCCATCGGTCTACGGATGGAATGCAGTACTGAAATTTAGCTTAGTACCCAAAGCTGACTGTAAGCTCTTCCAGAAGTGGGAAGTAAATCTCGGATCCCTGTCCGACACAATGGATAGTGGAACTCCATGTAGACGGACAATACCCGAAACATATAACCTTGCCAGCTTATCCATTGTATCCGTCTGCTGAATCGGTAAGAAATGAGCTGACTTGGTCAACCTGTCAACAATGACCTAGATGGCATCATGTCGACCCCGGGTCCTCAGTAACCCGATCACAAAGTCCATAGTGATATGCTCCCACTTTCACTGCGGAATAGTCAAAGATCTCAACTTGCCGGCATGAGCCTGATGCTCGGCCTTCACCTGCTGACAAGTTATAAAACGAGCCACAAACTCCTCAACATCCTTCTTCATCCCGGGCCACCAATAATGACTCTTCAAGTTCTGGTACATCTTGGTGCTACCAGGATGCATAGCATATGGCGCATTTTGCACTTCATCCATGATCCATCTCCTCATGTCATCGACGTCTGGAACACACAACCGATCACCGGTCATCAAAGCACCATCCTCCCGGACATAGAAACTAGAACTCTCCCCACCGAGAGCCTTATCCCGCAACTCTGCTAAATAAGGATCACCAAACTACAACTCCAAGATCTTATCCCGCAAGGTCGGCCGGATGCTCAAACTGGCAAGCAACGCCCCAGTAACATCCACCTCAAACTGTGCATCCAACGACCTCAGCTCCACCAAGGAAGGCAAAGCATAGGAAACCGGGTCGTCATCCGCAGAAGCCACTCTCTTCCGGCTCAATGCATCTGCAACAACATTGGCCTTGCCTGGATGGTACTCGATAGTACAATCATAATCCTTCAGAAGCTCAATCCAGCGTCTCTGCCTCATATTAAGCTCCCTTTGGGTCATGATGTACTTCAAACTTTTGTGATCCGTGAAAATCTGACACTTCTCACCGTACAAATGGTGTCTCCAGATTTTCAAAGCAAAGACCACAGCAGCTAACTCCAGATCATGGGTCGGATAATTCCACTCGTGGGTTCTCAACTACTTAGAGGCATAAGCAATCACCCGACCCTCCTGCATCAAAACACATCCCAAGCCCAGACCAGAAGCATCACTAAACACCGTGTACTCCACCCCGGGTCCCAGAATAGTCAAAACCGGTGTAGAAGTCAACCGACTCTTCAACTCCTCAAAACTCTTCTGACAACGGTCATCCCAAACAAAAGTACAGTCTTTCCTCAACAGTTTAGTCATGGGACCCGCTATTAAGGAAAAACCCTCAATGAACCTCCGGTAGTAACCAGCAAGTCCAAGAAAACTCCGTACCTCCGATACACTCTTCGGTGGCTCCCAATCCTTGACTGCCTTAATCTTGCCCGGGTCTACCTTAATGCCTTCACCAGACACAATATGCCCAAGGAACGCAACCTCATCCAACCAAAACTTACACTTGCTGAGCTTGGCGTAGAGTTGTTCTTCTCTTAACCTCTGCAAAACCTGTCTCAAGTGGTCCTCATGTTCGGCCTTACTACTCGAGTAGACCAGAATATCATCAATGAACACTACCACAAACCGGTCTAGAAATTCATGGAAGACCTGTTGCATCATATACATGAACACTACCGGTGCATTCGTCAGCCCAAACGGAACAACCACAAACTCATAATGACCATACCGAGTGCGGAAAGCAGTCTTCGGTATGTCTTGCCCTGCAATCCAAACCTGATGGTAACCAGATCGCAAGTCAATCTTCGAGAATACAGATGCACCCTGCAACTGATCGAACAAGTCATCGATCCTAGGCAAAGGATACTTGTTCTTCACAGTCACCTTGTTCAATTGCCTATAGTCCACACACATCCGCATACTGCCATCCTTCTTCTTCACAAACAAGACCGGGGCACCCCAAGGTGAGATGCTCGGTCTAATGAAACCCTTATCCAATAACTCCTCCAGTTGTTTTTTCAACTACTGATGTTCCGTCGGAGCCATCCTGTAGGGCGGTATAAAAATAGGTGCAACTCCCGATACCAAGTCAACTGTATACTCCACCTCCCGCTCCGGAGGCAACCCAGGTAGATCGTCAGGAAATACATCGGCAAACTCCCGAACAATTGGAATATCCTCCACTCCAGGTACTGGTACCGAAGAATCGACCACATGAGCTAGAAAAGCATCACAACCCTCTCGGATCATCCTGAAAGCTTTGATGGCCGAGATACAACACGCCGATAGGGCTCTTCGCTCTCCAACGAACACCAATCTACGCCCCAACAGAGAAGACAAAGACACTTCCCTGGCCCGACAATCAACTACTGTCTGGTGTCTGGACAACCAATCCATGCCTAAGATAACATCAAACTCTCCCAAGTCCATGACAGCAAGATCAGAAGGAAAACTCTCACTATCATACTCTATCGATACCTCTCTACAAACTCGATCAACAACTACTATATCACCTGTGGGTAAACAGACTCTCAGGGGTCTACTAAGGTTATCATCTTCTATGTTATGAGTGGTCATAAATGCACGTGATACAAAAGAGTGTGTTGAGCCTGGATCAACTAAAGCATGTGCATACTGACCAAAAACCATAAATGTACCTACTATAACCTCTGGAGCATCAGCAGCCTCCTCCCGGGTGATGGCATAAACCCTAGGAGCTGTAGCAGACTGAGTCGCACCCCCACGGTTTGGAGCTCCAGAACCCCCACGACCTCGACCCTGCTGTCCACCACCCCTGTTCGGACCAGAAGAAACAGCACCACTAGCCACAGAACTCTGTACTGTATACTGGGAACCACTACCACCACTATCCTTAATCCACTTGTAACAAGATGACTTTTGGTGTCCCGGCTTATTGCAATACCAGCATGTACCCGAGAATCGTGCCGAGGAACCCCGTCCTTGAGATTCAGACTGATAGGACCGTCCTCTCGAGGATCTACCTGATCCACCCTGATAGTTCTGCCTTGGGACTTCTTCGAACCTCGGTAAGAAGAACCCTGTCCACCAGAACAATGTCTCTTTTGTCCAGAAGCAGATGACTGCTTCCTCTGCTTGGCTGTCCGAGCCTCCCTCCTGATCAACTGAACTCTCTCAGCATCAAAAGCAGCCTCACAAACCGCCTCGCAAGTCTTGTGCCCTCCACCAGCCACAGCTAACGCCAACTCCGCACGTAAGCCGTTAACAAACCGCCTACACTTAGTCACCTCATCGGGCACAAACTCCCTAGCATAAGAGAGAAGGATGCTGAACCGGATCCTGAATGCTGACACCGACTCCTCTAGTCCCTGCTTCACCTCAAGGAACTACTTTTTCTGCTCCTCCCAGAAAACCAACAGTGAGAAACTCCTTGTAGAATTTCTCCTTGAAATCTTCCCATGGCATCTCCACAGGCCTCGGTAAGTTGGCCACAACTTCCTACCACCATGTCAATGCATATCCCGTGAACTTGTGTGCCGCAAATCGAGCCCTGTGCTCAGGTGCACAAGTGAACTTCTCCAAAACATTCTCCACCTGGCGGAACCAATCATCGAACTCCTTGGCTTCGCCCTCCTCACCGGAGAATTCCTTAACCGCTGACTTATCCATATGCTTATACCCGCTCTCCATACCACCTGCCACAGCAGGTGCTACCGGTTGGGCACCCTGCTGCTGCTGCTGAAATTGCTGGAACTGTTGCCACTGCAAGAAAGCCTGATACTGTTGGAACGCTGGGTCCACAACAGGTGGTACGGGTGGCACAACATTCTGTTCTCCTCCACCTGCAGCATTATTCCCTACTGCATTATTGTTCCCCTGACCAACGGGAACCTGCATCACCGACACATTGTCGGAGACATGAGTAGCGGCGTCATCCTCAGCATTGTGCTGCCCCTGGTGATCCATATCAACGGCTATATGAATGCAAATGAGTCAAAAACACTTTTAAAGTCATAAATCCGGAAACAGGCTTAAACACAGAAATCACTTTGAAAACAAAGTTTAAAACACTTTTAAAACAAAGGATCTGAAGCCTGCTCCGCTACCAAGCTGAAACACCCGTGTCCCAATTTTACGAATAAAATACTTAATCAAAAGGAATTTACCAAAATGCCCCTGAAACCCGGGACGCGAACTCCAATACCAAAACCTTATCTGAAAATCTTAATAAAGCGAGATATCATAAAGAATAAGAGGACAATGGCTTGACAAGCCATAAGTCAACCCAGGCATCCAGCCGAATCATCATCAGGTTTCAAATCCCGGCAACCCGCCGATAAAGTAATCAAAATCAATAATGACTTCTCAGCAAAATCCAAAGCAGCGGAAGAAATAAACAAAGTAAAACAAGAGAAGAAAAAAAGAATGATATGCATGTCGGCTCTATGGATCCAACCGGGAGAAGAAGCACAACTACCTGCTGGGATATCCACGTCCGTACTCCAGAAAGGAAGAGAGAGACTGCAAGCTAACTAAGAGTCTGAAAAACAACGGTGGCTATTATGTGAGTCGCCTACTCAGTGAGCATTATAAATCTAGTTATGTAGGTGTGCAAAGCAAGTTTGAAAGGAAAGCAGAGAGACAAGCACAAGTAAGCAAACACACAATAACCAGTACTAACATGCCAACCACATAAAGCAAACAGTTTATATTTTACATCTGTTGTGTGTTGAGTTTTCTTATTATATTTATTATTCAGGGCCCCCTACTGTGTGCGTCGAGCTCGGTCTTGTCTCATGAGACAGCCAGGGCGAAAGCCCAACATAACCAGGCAGAAAGCCCAAATATCACCATAGGGAGAGAGAGAGAGAGACAGAGAGAAAGAGGGAGGTAGAAAGGGGGAGGTAGAAGGAGGGAGGTAGAACCGGTCATCACAGACCCATATGCTAAACCGCATATACCATGCTATCCCGCATACAAACCCGAGAGGTATCACTTCCCGCTCGAACCAACTGGTCATCGGCACACAGTAGCCTATCTTCTACTGTAAATTATTCTTGTTCATACTTAAGAGTTCATGTGTGCCAAGAGTTGTGATTTAACAGGGTTGTGTGAATTATTAACTCGATCAAGAATCCGGGTCTCCAAATCACCAAAAATCACTCCACATGTTATATTCCATAACAATTTAAAAGTCATGCTCATTAGGCAACTAGTAACACACAGGCACACAATACAGATCATGGCATGTTAGCAAACAAGGCATGCAACTCAGACAAACCAATCTAACAAGCACATGCATACAAACATAAAAAAGACTTATAAAGTCACCTCAACGACGATTATCCTGTGGAGCTTTCCCCAAGACAGATCCTCCAGCTCCCGAGGTATTACCCGTGCCTGAATACCGGCACACACAATAATTACAAAACAATTATAGCAAACCGTGCATGCATGATACTTATAAGCTCAACTAAGTGAAACCTGACCCAAACTTCCCGGTTAAGTAATTTCAGGGTCTAAGCCCAAAAGGGTATATCTCCTCACCAAACTCCAAAAGACAAGGACCTAAGGTTAACCGGGCTTAGGCCCATCTAATTCCAAAATAAATTCTCGGGCCTAAAGCCCACTTCCACAATGATAAAGTCCATAACGAGTTCTCGGGCCTAGAGCCCAGTTTCCTAAGTCCAGATTAACGAATTATGAAGTTGGGCCTTAAGCCTATATCTTACAGTCCATAAATCCACTCAAGTCTTATCGGGTTAGATTGTTGGGCCTGGGCCCGGTTTTTCCTAAGTACTGTTCTAAGGTCATTCCCGAGCCCAAATGTCCCCGGCCTATGGTTCTACCCGTGTCGGTAAATTTCTGGCCTCACAGACTCTCTCCCCGCTCACGGTTTCCACTATACTCATAATAATCATTATGTACATTTCCTCAAAATATCCCATGAATTATGTACAAAGCCATAACCGATACTTAACCGGAAAATACCGTATATGGCCGAGGAAGGAATTCTACCCACCGGAAAGCACCCGAGTCCTCGTCGGAAAATTCCCGACCCTCGTCGAATTCCGGTCAACCTCGCCGGAAAACCCCCAAAAAAACTGCCACAATCCAACAACAACAACATTCACTCCAAAACCCACTGCAGGCAACATCGCGAATTAAAGAAAAAGGACGAACAGAATGGATCCTTACCCGAAACACTCGCTGTCCAAATCCGGATCCACAGAACCCCTTGAACAGCAGTAACCCAACCACTGCAGGCGTCTAGCACGGAACACAAACACAACCAACACAGCACACATCCGGCGAACAAAACCCCGACAGCACACCATCACCGGCCACCAAGAACACACCACCCCAAACGCAACCGGGTCAGACCCGAAACCAACACAAATAGGAAACAAGAGAAATCAACATAGGCGGCGACACTTACCGGAGGCGGCGAGGAAGAGGAACACCACACGCAGGTGACCCCTCGTCAATCTGCACAAACCCGACCTCCACAAAAAAAAAAGAAAAGAAAACCCAAATCGGCTTAGCTCACTGACGCAACAAGACGAAGAGAGGGAAAAAAGGAGGGAAGAACACGGGGAAGAGGAGGGAAGAGCACAGCTTACCGAGCGATACTGAGGCGACGGCATAGAAGCAACCAGCGGCTGCATGCTCGACCCCCTGTCTCCTTTCTTCACCCTCGTCGGCGGTCGGCGTGAGAGAGAAGAGGACGAGACGATAGCGGTGTGTGCGTTTGTGTTTGATTGGGAGCACGGGGAGAAACAGGAGAGAAAGAAGAAAAAAGTGGAGTGGCGCCGTCGGGTGAGGAGAAGAGAGGAAGAAAAGAAAAGGGGAAAGAAAAGAAAGAAAGAAGGAGAAAGAGTTAGGGTTGGCCGGCCTGGTCCAAAACAACGTCGTTTTGGACTAAGGCGTGGTCAACTCGCTCTTGGTCAGCGCCTGCTAGGGTTTGAGGGTTTTGTTTGTTTTTTTTTTCTTTAGCCAAAACGACGTAGTTTAGTCCAAAACTACGGTAAACCCCGCGTTTCTTTCCGAAACACGTTTTATCTCCAACGAAAGCCGTACCCGCCATACTAACGACTTAATACCGATATAACCAAGGTAAAATAATTTATTTTCCATGTCCAAAAATCCGGAAATTTCTCGAGGGTAAAATTGGAATCAAAATTTCAAAAATTCCAAAAAAATCAAATTATGAAAATCCGGGGCGTTACAATATCCAACAAAAAGCCACTTGTCAGATTTAGGGCCGAGTTTGTCCGATGCTTGTCGTCTTACGTAAGCTTTACAACCCCAAATCTTCATAAAAAGACAAACTGGGGCGTTTCCCAGTCCACATCTCGTATGGGGTCTTTTCAACCGATTTGGATGGAACACAGTTAAGTGTAATGGCAGTAGTCAATAAAACATGTTTCCAAAATGAGAGAGGAAGGCTAGCTTGACTCATCATAGAACGAACCATGTCTAATAGAGTTCTATTTCTCCTTTCAGATACATCATTCCATTGAGGTGTTCCTGGTGGAGTAAGTTGTGATACTATACCATATTCCTTTAGATGATCAAGAAATTCTCAGTCTAAGTATTCACTTCCTCGATCAGATCGAAGCATTTTAATACTGTTGCCAAGTTGATTTTGTACTTCATTCTTGAATTCTTTGAACTTTTCAAAGGATTCCGACTTCTGCTTCATAAGATACACATAGTCATATCTACTATAATCATCAGTAAATGTAATGAAGTATTGAAATCCACCTCTAGCTTATGTTGACATAGGTCCACATACATCAGACTGTATAAGGCCTAACAAGTCTGAAGCTCTTTGACCTTTACCAGCAAAAGGAGCCTTCGTCATTTTGCCCAATAAACATGACTCACATGTCTCATATGATTCAAAATCAAATGAGTCTAAAAGCCCATCCTTATGGAGTTTAGAAATACGAATCTCGTTTATATGGTCCAAACGACAATGCCAGAGATAGGTTGTATTAGAATCGTTTAATTTAACCTTCTTCGGATCAATGTTATAGATTGGAGTTTCTCGGTTTAGAAAGTACAAACCATTGCTTAAATATGCACCTCGATAATAAATATCATTCAAATAAATAGAACAACAGTTGTTTTTTTATTACAAATGAAAAACCCTTCTTGTCCAGACAAGAAACAGAAATCAAATTCCTGCTTATAGTAGGTACATAATAGCAATTATTAAGTTCCAAAACCAAACCACTCGGTAAAGATAGATAATAAGTCCCTACTGCTAATGCAGCAACTTGGTCCATTTCCAACACGCAGGTCCACTTCACCCTTTGCTAATCTTCTACTCTTTCTCAGATCCTGCACATTTACACAAATGTGAGAACCACATACGGTATCTAATACCCATGATGCAGAGATAGAAATATTAACTTCTATAACAAGAATGCCTGAAGTGGAAGTCTTACTTCCCTTCTGTTTCCTCACCTCCTCAAGGTAAGTAGGGCAGTTACGCTTCCAATGGCCAGGTTTCTTGCAATGGAAACATTGTCCTTCCTTTGCAACACCACCTTTGGGTTTCAGCACATGTGAAGAAGAAGACGCACATGAACCAAACCTTTTGTCAGATTTCTTCTTCTGGTTAAACTTAGCTTTACCCTTTCCTTTGCCATTTCCAACCATCAAAATGTTGTTGGATTTATTTGCCTTCATCTGTTGCTCAACTGTTCCCAACATTTTAAGCAACTCAGACAAAGATTTTTCAAGATGATTCATGTTAAAATTCATGACAAATTGGCTATAACTATCCGGCAACGATTACAGGACAAAATCAACGGCCAACTCTCTTTGCAATGGAAAACCAAGGCCTTCAAGGCTCTCAATGTATCTAATCATTTTGAGCACATGATTGTAAACTCTCATTTACAATTATAAACAATGAGCGGTGTCTAGCAACACATCAATGCTACCCAAATGACAAGATCAGTATTGATTCATTATGCCTCGGAAAATGTCATTATCCTTTCGTCCCATTATATGAAGATCAAACACGAGACATGGAATATGTCATTCTCGTATATGTTCAATCTAAGGTTTCCTGATCCCTGAGTTAACTGCGTAAAACAGATACAAATGATATCCTCATATCACTTAATCCGAGCATGGCCATGCATTTACAGTTCAACTCTATCAAGGGGCCCAACTGATAATATACCCGTTATATGGGTTGGACGAATTCCATCTTGATCATACAAAACCCACTACACATTATATCATATACCCAATTATTACTCTTAGGTCTATTCAATTACGAATGACCAAGAGTAATATCAAAGTATATGACTCACGTGTTGGGAACCTTGATGTTGTCAGGTCTAAGGATAGTACATATAAGAATCACTAATGACAACATGAGCCCATGCAGTGTTCTTATGTCGGGTCAGTCCAGTCCACTAGTTCTCTAACTTGTACCCATATGCAGAACTCATATCTCATATGATTCTCAACATAGGCTAGTCTTTATTTATTACAACCCTTCCATAATAATAATCGACTAGGGACATTTCAAGAATATCAGATATTCTTAGGTTATAAGTATGTGCAAGCATTTATCATAGATAAACATATTTATTGGAATAAAACCTTTATCAAAATACATGACTATATAATCATCCAATGGTTGGCTTTTGGGCATTACACTAACACCATCACCACTTGGGGAAGACATATTTGGGGTGCTCGGGATTCATCACTGCCTTGGCCGTGCACTTTCAGGTTGACCTCTTCCGCTATCGGCCCCTGGAGGAGGTCATTTCTTGTGGGCCCAGCGAGGCTGCTAAGTTCCTCGACCCCAAGCGGAAGGGGAAGGAGCCTGCTTTCGGTTCCAACACCCAAGCAACGCCCACTGCTGAGGAGATACAGGTGCTGTAGGAGCATTTTGATGCCCGCATGGCTGATATCCAGGCACGGCATGATGACCAATTTCGCCTCCTGCACGGTCTCCTCCTCTCCATCCAGGACCAGCTGCCCCCGAAGGCCCCATGATCTGTTTTGGTTTCGCTCTTGGGATTGCATATCATGTTTCTTTTAGCATATTTCTTTTTATGTTCTTTTATTTTATGTGGAACAAGTTTGGGGGGAGTTCATCCCTCTTGTTATGTTTATGTTTCCTTGCGTTGTGATGTATCTTTCTCTCCCCAGTGAGGACACTGTGGATTTCGAGTTTGGGGAGGGGGGGGGGGGTGAAATTTGCATTTCTTTGTAATGTCTTCGTTTATGCATTTTGTTTTTCATGGGCAATTGGCTCCTGTTGTGTATGCTGCTGCTCTTTATACGCGTTTTCTCTTTTTTACTCGCTGATGCAGTGCCCTGACAGCGCCGCTGCCTACACATTGTTTCGATTCCTGCTTATTTTAATTGTTCTTACACTCGATGTTTGCTCGTTTTTAGTAGAGTAAGGCTTATGCAGGATGAGAAACCGAATCCTGTAATGTAAACATGACTCCTTCGAGGTAACAAGTGCCAATCTTTTCTTTAAAATTTAGGCAGTACCTAATGTTAACTGTTTTAGAACCGACTCTTATTTTTCTTTCAAGGCAAAATTTATATCATCTTGGCATAGTTAGGGATATGATATAGGCATTGTTTGATGAGCTTAATTTGACTTTATCTCACCTATAACACTATTTCATTTGATAACCCCGTTTGAGCCTAGGTTGATGGTCGATTTTCTTTGATATCACCTATATCATCACACCTTAGCTTTTTTAGCCTTGCACGACCATCATGGTGCTTTTAAAGCACACTGTTCTTGAACTTTTAGCCTGACCCTGTCTGCTTGTCTTCCTAGTTCTAATTTTTAGTGTGACAGTGTTGAGGTAGCGTCGCTGCTAGGTGAAAAAGATGGAGTTTGTCAAACCTTTGAATGGAGCTTAGTAATTCAAAGACATGGAGATTTTTTATGTACTGTTGTAAGATCAAGGGAGCTTTAAAAATAAGGTTATACAAAAAAAAAAGAAGCAAAATCAAAATCAAAAGTGAAAAGAGGTACTTGTTATGCTCCCTTGAAAATATTTTGCCCTCATTATCTCTTATAATTAGATATGTGCTCCAATATTTTGGTTTTCTTGGTTTGTTAGCTAATGTGAAGAAGAAGCTATTTGAGTTAGAATTTTGGAAGGTAAGCAGTTGTTGTTAGCCTACCTATTTTCCTTTCTTTGGTAGCCTAACCTATCCCCATTACAAGACCAAGAAAGACCTGTTGTCGGCCTATGAGATAGATGTTTTCAGCCTTGGTACTTAACTTACTAAGTTTGGCATGAGGAGCTTTGAAGGGTAAATGTTTACTTACCGTTTTCTTTTGATCACCTTATAACTGCTAAACTTTGCTGAATCCGAGCTAACAATCTCTCTCTCAAGAGAATATTCAGGATATTGAGCAGTGTGCACTACCGCGGCTGTTATAGGTGCTGTTGATGTATTCAATTTGAGAATGCGTTTGTAATTTCGTGCAACATCATTTTTTCTCTATGTTATGATTTGTGTTTTTTCTTGAGGACAAGCAAGGTTTAAGTTTGGAGGAATTTGATGTGCATGAAATTACGCATATTTTACAGCTCACACTGTCGTCTTTTGGCCTTGCACTCATCCATTATTCATGCATTTAGGTATCAAATCACTTCTTTTACCATCAAAACTACCTTTCCTCATCCTTGGTTGCTTTCAGGTGCATTTTGGTGCAATTTGGAGCTTATTTGGCAATTTTTGGTTCAGCAGCGCCGCTGCTATTACAAATGGTCCAGACTGCCAACAGAGACGCTGTCGGCATGAAGCTTCGAATCAGAACTTTATTTTTGACGAATTTCTCCTACATCTTAGGAGCTTGAAGTCGGTGCATTTGGAAGTTCCCTCTTTGGGAAAAAGTTTATTTTTGCCACTTTTATGAAGATTCCTTATTCTCCAAGATTTAAGGTTTTTAATTGAAGGCTATATAAATATGAAGAGATAAAACCCTATGGACACACGTTATCTACTACAAGAAGTCGGCAAGAAGAATTTTTTAAGATTAGAAGAAAAGTGATTCGCAAGGTCTTTATTCTTGTCATGTCGACAACCATGTTTTTACTATTCCTTTATTTCTCCATGAACTAAATCTTCTATCTAGGTTCAAGGGATGTAACTACAGATTCAAGTTTGGTTTATAATTTAGTTTCTGGTTTTCTTTGATTCACTTCTATCTTGATTTGATATAGAGAGCTTAACAGTATCTATGGCCTGATCACCCATAAACACTACCTTAGACGACTTAGTGACGGACCTAATGGTGAAACTAGGAACTCAGAACGTTCTATATCAGACCTCTACCTTACCTGCTGTCGAAAGAAGTTTTTAGGATAGTTGAGGATAACAGCGCCTGGCACAGCGACACTGCGCTCTAGGAAAGAGCTTCATTGGCGAAAGCGGGCTGTTTTGAACTAGGGTATGTTTGTTTCTATACGTGCAATAGTAATAAACACTTTAGGTCAGGTTGCCCTTCAGGATAGGCAAGTTAAAGCACCAGAACACGGGTTTGCAGTCCGACAGCGACGCTGTAGTGATCCCCGGAAAACCCAGGTCTCCCATCACTGCTTTCTTTACCTCCAGAACTTGATCTTAGTTGATTTTCTCTGCTTTAATTTACTGTCGATTTAATTTACTCTTTTATTTATTGTTTATTTAGTTTATTAATTAAAAACACTGCTTCCGCATCTCGATACATATTTATTTTCCTCCCTATTTTCAGTCTAATCATTTGAGAAGTGCTAAGGACAGTATTATTTTCCAGTCCCTGTGATTCGACCTTGTTTACTATCGCAACGCTGTATACTTGCAGCACATTTTGCGACGAACAGGAGCAACACAGAGAAAAACTCTGTCACCTACACTGTACTCCATCTCCCGACGATGCCTATCAGCATAACTCCTCTGTCGGTCCTGAGCCGCTCTCATGCACTGCTTGACCACCTCAATCTGATCCACAGTCTCTTGGACAAGATCTGGACCAATCACCTGTCTCAGACCCTCCTCATCCCAACAGATCGGACTACGACACTTCCGCCCATACAAAGCCTCACAAGGCGCCATGCCAATACTGGAGTGATACCCGTTGTTGTAAGCAAACTCAACCAACGGTAAAGTCTCATCCCAAGAACCACTGAAGTTGAGCACACAGGCCCTAAGCATATCCTCTAATGTCTGAATAGTCCTCTCCGACTGTCTATCTATCTGCGGGTGAAAAGCTATACTGAGATTCAGTTTAGTACCCAAAGCTGACTGCAAACTCTTCCAGAAGTGGGATGTGAACCTCGAATCCCTGTCTGACACAATGGATAGAGGAACTCCATGCAATCTGACAACACGAGAGACATACAACCTTGCCAGCTTATCCATCGTATCCGTTTGCTGGATAGGTAGGAAGTGAGATGACTTGGTCAACCTGTCTACAATGACCCAAATGGCGTCATGCCGACTCCAGGTTCTGGGTAACCCAATCACAAAATCCATAGTGATATGCTCCCACATCCACTGCGGAATAGTCAACGACCTCATCTTGTCGGCATGAGCCTGAAGCTCGGCTTTCACCTGCTGACAAGTCATGCAACAAGCCACAAACTCCGCAACATCCTTCTTCATCCCAGGCCACCAATAGTGACTTTTCAGGTTCAGGTACCTCTTTGTGCTACCCGGATGCATGGCATAAGGTGCGTTGTGCGCCTCATCAATAATCCACCTCCTCAGGTCATCCTTGTCCGGAACACTAAGACGATCACCCGTCATCAAAGCTCCATCCTCCCGGATATAAAAACTAGAACTCTCTCCACCGAGAGCCTTATCCTGCAACTCTGCTGAATGAGGGTCACCGAACTGCAACTCCATAATCTTATCCCGTAAGGTCGGTTGGATGCTCAAACTGGCCAACAAGGCCCCGGTATCGTCAACCTGGGCATCCAAAGACCTCAACTCCAACAAAGATGGCAATTCAAAGGAAATCGGCTCCTCAAGTGCAGATGAAACTCTCTTCTGGCTCAAAGCATATGCAACCACATTAGCCTTTTTGGATGGTACTCAATAGTACAATCATAATCCTTCAGGAGCTCGATCCAATGCCTCTGCCTCATATTGAGCTCCTTCTGGGTCATGATGTACTTCAAGCTGTTGTGATCTGTGAAAATCCGACACTTCTCACTGAATAGATGGTGTCTCCAGATCTTCAAGGCAAAGACCACAGCAGCTAACTCCAAATCATGGATCGGATAATTCTTCTCATGAGTCCTCAACTGCCTAGAAGGATAGGTAATCACCTGACCCTCCTGCATCAACACACAACCCAAACCCAAACCAGAAGCATCACTAAACACTATGTACTCCACATCGGGTCTAGGAACTGTCAACAATGGTGCAGAAGTCAAACGACTCTTCAATTTCGCAAAACTCTGCTGGCAACGATCATCCCACACATAAGAACAATCTTTCCTCAACAGCTTAGTCATGGGACCCGCTATCAAGGAAAAACCCTCAATGAACGTGCGATAATAACCAGCAAGTCCAAGGAAACTCCGCACCTCAGATGCATTCTTCGGTGGTTCCCACTCCATAACTACCTTAACCTTGGCCGGGTCCACCTTAATACCTTCACCCGACACTATATGCCCGAGGAAAGTAACCTCATTCAACCAAAACTCGCACTTACAGAGTTTGGCATAGAGTTGTTTCTCCCGCAGCCTCTGCAACACTAACCTCAAATGCTCCTCATGCTCGGCCTTACTCCTCAAGTAAACCAGAATATCATCAATGAAAACAACCACAAACCGATCTAGAAACTCATGGAACACCCCATGCATCACACACATGAAAACTGCAGGAGCATTTGTCAACCCGAGGGGAACCACAACAAATTCATAGTCTTTGGTATGTCCTGTTCTGCAATCCTAACCTGATGGTATCCGGATCGCAAGTCGATCTTTGAAAACACAGATGCACCCTGCAACTGATCAAACAAGTCATCAATCCTGGGCAACGGATACTTGTTCTTCACAGTCACCTTGTTCAATTTCCTGTAGTCCACACACATCCGCATACTACCATCTTTTTTCTTAACAAACAAGACCAGGGCACCCCAGGGTGAAGTGCTCGGTCTAATGAAACCCTTTTCTAGCAACTCCTCCAACTGCTTCTTCAACTCCTGAAGTTCAGTTGGAGCCATCCTGTAGGGTGGAATAGAGATAGGAGCAACTCCCGGTACCAAGTCCACTGTGTACTCAACCTCTTGTTCCGGAGGTAACCCTGGTAACTCGTCAGGGAAAACATCTAAAAACTCCCTCACTATCGGGATATCCTCCATACCCGGCGTTGGTAGCGTAAAATCCACCACATGGGCAAGGAACGAATCACATCCTTCCTGAATCATCTTCAAAGCCTGCATGGCTGAAATGCAACAAGCAGAAAGAGCTCTCCGCTCCCCAACAAACACCAATCTCCGCCCTAAAAGAGAACACAAGGCCACTTCCTTGGCTCGGCAATCTACCACTGCTTGGTGTCTCGACAACCAATCCATACCAAGAATCACATCAAACTCACTCAACTCCGTCACACTAAGATCAATAGGAAAGCACTCACCATCATACTCAACGGATACATTCCTACATACCCGATCCACACTAACTATACTACCCGTAGGTAACCGAACTCTCAAGGGTCTACCTAGGTCATCATTGTCACAGACATGTCTAGTCATGTATGCACGTGAAATAAAAGAATGTGTAGAGCCCGGATCAACCAAAACATGTGCACGATTACCAAAAACCATAAATATACCTGCTGATGCAAATTACCTAGAAAAGCTTGGATATGGCAAGCTTATCATCAGAGGCAGCAAAAAGAAGCATCGATCTCACAAGAATTTCAAGAAGAGTTGGACATCAAAGCGAAGGACGCGAAGAACGCATGCAGAAATTCCTGGACCGTGCAGTATCGGGAATAAATTCATATCTCGAGCTCTACAACTCGGATTGCTGCAATCTTGGACTATCGAGAAAGATAAGACGAAGATCTACAACTTTTATGTTGAGCCCAGAAGCTGAATCGGCCTTTTTCCTTTATTAAAATGCGCTTGAAGTCGACAAACAGATTCTGTCCGGAAATTCGGTTTAGTTTTTTTTTAATTATTTGGGCTAAAGTGTTTTTAGTTGGATTTTATTATTGGTTGGGTTTGTAATTTTGTCTTCGACTATATTTGGGTTATTATTTGTGGGCTTTAGTTCAGTTATTTGGTTTTTAATTGTAAGGTTTTTAATTAGTGTCCAAATTATGTGGGCTCAATTAAAAACCTAGTCCAATTAGGGTTAGGGTTTCGGTCACTTTAGGGTTAGGAAAAGGGTTTGGCAGACTTGGCCCTATTAGGTGACGACCTAGTTAGTATAAATACTTTCTTTACTTTCAGAATTAGGGGATGACGAATTTTAATAAAAAAAAGACGGTTACTCTTTGAGTGTTTCTTTTTAGTTTGAGTGATTCAAACTTCTACCTTGAGTGCTGATTCTCTTGGTGACCTTGTGTGCTGATTCATATGGTTTATTCTAGGGATTAGATTTACTTATCAGATTTACAAATCTATGGCGTGTTTCTAATTCTTTGTTGTTATTTCTGTTCTCTTGCTGATTAGGGTTCAGAGGTGACGACTTCTTGGTGATTTCAAGCTTTCTTATTTCTGTTCATGCCGATTTGAGGAGGAATAAGGGGTGGAGAATTGCTCAGTTTGATTGAGATTGAGGTCGGGATCACAATCTGATTCAGTAGGAATTCTGGTGCTGATTCCAAGATCTCTTGCCGTATCATCTTTTGGTAGCGGAGCAGGTTTCAATCAATCATATCTCTTTTCGTTTTTGTTTCTGTCAATTGTGTTTTCATTCAATTCGTGGCCTATCTTGTTGTTTCTGTCAGTTTTATTTTCAGTTCGGGTTCTTCATAAACCCTAGTCGACGTTACTGTTCACTTTATCTAAAAAAGTGCCGAGTACTGTTCATAGGAACAGTAAACCCTAATCGTTACTGTTCGGTTTTTACTGTTCATCGTTGGTACTGTTCACCAAAAAAAAGAGTCAAATTTTATTATTTCTTTCACTGTCGACATATTCTAAAAAAAAAAAAAAAGAGAGAAAGCCAAGCAAAACTCAAGGCTAGTCGACTTGTGCAAAATTAGGGTTTCTGAAATTAGAGTTTCTGGAATTGTTGTTCTTGCTGATTGGAATTGCAATTTTGGAAATTTAATTGCAGGGGCTGACTTGAGGCCAAAATTGTTGTTGGTCAATTTTGGGTTGATTGGCTGAATTTGGATTGATTGGAAGTGTTGGAAGTTGTTATTTGTGGAATTGGAGTAATCGATTTGTAGGGAAAAAGAGTTACAAATTGATTGTGTTGTTGTTGTTTTGTAAGTGATTTGACTTACAAAATTTCTGCAGGAATTCGGTTTTTCTTTTCTGTTACTTGTCGAATTGTGCTTCTCTTTGTGTTGGGTGATTATTGTTTCAGAATTGCTCGGCTGTGCCAATATTCAATCACATACAAGTCTTGTTTTGTGTGTGATCTTTCTTTTCTTCTTGGAGTCTATTTTGCCTCTAGAATTGTTAACCTATCTTTCTTTCTATTAGGTTTTCTTATATTCCTTAGAACTACTTCACTGATTTTGTTGGTTTGATTTGTTTATCTAAATCCTGACTAATAAACAAAAGTTGAATCAGGAGAGGTAAAAGGCTGAGTGATTACATCAATTGCCAAGAGTGTAAACACGTGAGGAATTATTTTCTACTAACGCTTTCTTGCAGGATAACATCATGGAATATTCGAGATACATTAGTGGAAGATACTATGATGAAGAAGAGTTCGATAGACGCAATACACTCAAACTTCAGAAGATGCCCGAAGCTTAGGGAAGAATGCCATGAGAGAGATCAAGGTAACTAAACAAGTCCTTGTTTCTTTTTCCATTGGGAGGTATTCCGACCAAGTGTTATGTGATGTTGTGCCTATGGTTGAGAACCATCTAGTGCTCGGTAGACCCTGGCAATTTGAAAGGAGAGTGGCTCCTGAGAGAGATAAGAGTAGGTACTCATTATACATGGGGGATTAGAAGTTTTTCCTTCGGCCATTGTCTCCACCAGAATTCAATGAAGATCAATTGCATATTAGAGAAAGAGTCGCAGCATGGCGAGCTGAGCTGGCTGAAGCTCAAGCCAAGCTTGAGGAAGAGAGGAAGGTTGAGAACCTTGCAAAAGGAGAGTTAGAGAGGAAGGTTGAGAACCTTGCAAAAGGAGAGTTAGAGAGGGAGGCTGAGAGCCTTGCAAAAGGAGAGCTAGAGATGAAGGCTGAGAGACTTGCAAAAGGAGAGGAGAGCTCAAAAGAAAGATCTGAGGAGAAAGAAAAGGAAGAGAATGCCGAGAGTGAGAGAAGAAAAGAATTAAAAGAAGTCTCAAAAGAAATTGTGTTAAAGGGCTCAAATGAGAGAGAAGTAAGGGTTGAATATGATAGGAAAAAGAGTTTGCTTGTACTTTTGTACAAGGAAGCTTGGTTTAAAGCTAACCTTGACCCTTGTCTTTCTAGATGTGATGTGTTTCTTTTGCAGGTCTCTAGGGATGCTTGTCCTAAAGGATTGCCAGCCCAAAGGAAAGAAGGATCTATACATGGGGCGCCGATTACAATCACAAAGGAGCATCAGGTTTTAAGTTCCATTTCTATGATTACAATGCCTAAATTGGACATCGTGATGAGTAATTTAGATGCTTGTTTCATTGATTATCATCCATATACTTTCCTTGTTATGCATGCTTTGAAGTTAATCTTTAGGGATGAACAAAAGAGTGCTAATTACTTGTTGCTTGATCCGGGAGGAGAAGCTAGGCATGACAAGCTTGATCCTCTACACATCACCTTTGATTCACAAGGTGCGTATAATGTTCATGCTATATTCGATATTACTGAAATTCCTCGTATTGATTTCGTAGGCATCGATTCGAGGACGAATCGCTTTGAGGAGGGAGGGAATGATGCAAATTACCTAGACAATCTTGGATATGGCAAGCTTGTCTTCAGAGGCATCAAAGAGGAGCATCGATCTTACAAGAATTTCAAGAAGAGTTGGACATCGAAGCGAAGGACGCGAAGAACGCGTGCAGAAATTCCTGGACCGTGTAGTATCGGTAATAAATTCATATCTCGAGCTCTACAACTCGGGTTGCTGCGATCTTGGACTCTCTGGAAAGATAAGACGAAGTTCTACAAATGTTATGTTGAGCTGAGAAGCTGAGTCGGCCATTTTCCTTTATTAAAATGCGCTTGAAGTCGACGGACAGATTCTGTCCGGAAATTCGGTTTAGTTTTTTTTTTAATTATTTGGGCTAAAGTGTTTTTAGTTGGATTTTATTATCTGTTGGGTTTGTAATTTCGTCTTGGACTATATTTGGGTTATTATTTGTGGGCTTTAGTTCAGTTATTTGGTTTTTAATTGTAAGGCTTTTAATTATTGTCCAAATTATGTGGGCTCAACTAAAAACCTAGTCCAATTAGGGTTAGGGTTTCGGTCACTTTAGGGTTAGGAATAGGGTTTGGCAGACTTGGCCCTATTAGGTGACGACCTAGTTAGTATAAATACTTTCTTTACTTATAGAATTAGGGGATGATGAATTTTGATAAAAAAAAATATGGTTACTCTTTTAAGAGTTTTTTTTTTGTTTGAGTGATTCAAACAAATCATCCTTGAGTGCTGATTCTCTTGGACAAACCATAGTGTGCTGATTCACTTGGTTTATTTTAAGGATTTAGTTTACTTATCAGGTTTAATAAAATCTGTGGCGTGTTCTAATTCCTTGTTGTTGTTTCTGTTCTCTTGCTGATTAGGGTTCAGGGGTGACGACATTTTTGGTGATTCAATTGTTCTTATTCTTTTCATGCTGATTTGGGAGGAATAAGGGGAGGCGAATTGCTGAGTTTGATTGAGATTGAGGTCGGGACCATAATCTGATTCAGTAGGAATTCTGGTGCTGATTCCAGGAATCACCTACAATCACCTCTGGAGCATCAGCAGCCTCCTCTCTGGTGATGGTATAGACTCGAGGTGTAGCCGCTTGCGTCGCTCCACCTCTGCCCCCAGATCCATTACCACGACCACGACCTCTACAAACATTGCCCCTGCCTGAGCCCGAAGCTACAGAACTCTGAACCGTGTGCTGAGATCCACCACCAGACTTCTCGGGAAAAAAGGCCTGATGTGCCCGAACTTCCCCCAACCCCAGCACTTGAGTGGAGGGCGTTCTGAAACATCCTATCCACGGGACACATCCTGATGCGACTGGCCACCCGAGGATCTACCTGATCTGCCTCGGTGACCACCTCCCTAGTTCTTCTTAGACCCAGAGAAAGAAGAACCACCAGAGTAACCACCACTAGAAGTTGTATACTGCCTCTTCGGCTGACTACCACTGTCCAGAAAAGAAGAATCCCGCTTCTTCTGCCCAGCTGCTCGAGCCTGCTGTGCTGCCAAAAGGATCCTTTCCGTGTCAATTGCAGCCTCACAAATTGCATCCCAAGTCACAGCTGCCCTTAAGGTATGGCGTAGGGCATTCAAAAATCGTCTGCACTTGGTCTCCTCATCTGGCACAAACTCCCTGGCATAGGAGAGAAGAGTGTTGTACCGAATCCGAAATGCAGTGACTGATTCATCATCCCCCTGCCTGATACCGAGGAACTGCCTCTTCAACTCCTCTCAGTAACTGATAAAAAGGAACTCCTTATAGAACCTCTCATTGAAGTCTTCCCACGGCATCACCACTAGTTTAGGCATATTTGCCACCAGCTCCTGCCACCATGTCAGAGCATAACCAGTGAACATGTGGGCCACATACTTTGCCCGAGACGCTGGCTAACATGTGAACTTCTCCATCACATTCTCCACCTGTTTGAACCAAATATCTGCCAGCTTCTCCACCTTGTCCTCGCTCGAGAACTCTCCAATCCCTGACTTGTTGATGTGCATGTAGCCACTCTCCAAACTACCCATCGTGGGATCTGCAGCAGGTACTGCCTGAATCGGCTGTGCCCCCTTCTGATGCTGGTGAAATTGGTGAAACTGCTGCCACTGGAGGAAAGCCTAATACTGTTGTAGCATCGCCGGGTCCATACCAGGAGGTACTGCATTCTATTGCCCAGCTTCCGCAGCACCAACCCCTACTGCATTCATGTTCCCCTGTCCAACAGGAATCTGTCCTCCTACAGCATCATCCTCCCCCGCATTATCATTCCCTTGTCTAGCAGGAATCTGCATCACCGACACGTTTTCGGACAGATGACTAGGGGATTGTGCTGATCCTGGTGTTCCATGTCGACCCCTATATGAATGCAACTTGTCAAAAACAACTTACAAAAATGACACAAAACTGGAATAGGCTTATGCACAACAATCACAACAGACACTTGTTTGAAAACCCAAAAGACCTAAAGCCTGCTCCGCCACCAAGCTAAAACGACCGCATCCCAAAAACGATAATACAAATCATAGACAATTATGAAATAACCAAAATGCCCTTAAGTCCATGGATGCCAAACTCTGTGTAAAAACATCAACTCAATATCTCAGAGTAACCAAAAATAAACATCGGAATACCAGAGTCAAATATAAATCAGGCATAACTAGCCAAAGTAACACCGGTTAAACCAACTGGAATAAGAACAGATCAAAATCCAAGAAAACTAAAACAGTATCCCGACAAAATATACAGCGGAAAAATAATAACAATAAAGTCAATGACAAGTGTAGAACATATAAAGTGTCAACTCTATGGATCCACCAGGAATAAAGCACGGGTACCTGCTGAAATGAAAGAGTCTGATACCCAAGGTAAGAGCAACCGTCAACAAGCTACTAATGATCTGTAAAACAACGGTGGCTATTTATATGAGTCGCCTACTCAATGTACAATATAAGATAAATATACAGGCACACGAAGACATGCTTGTAGAGTGAGTAAGTCCACGAGCCCAAGTATACGCACACGATCAACATGTGTCAAATACCACACATATACAGTAGCATCGCCTCAGCTCCCTGGAGAGGTGTTATCCGGTTTGGGAGGAAGGGCAAGTTGAGCCCTTGTTATATCGGTCCTTATGAGATCGTGGAGCGGATTGGTCCGTTGGCTTACAGATTGGCTTGACCGGAGGAGCAGTCTCGCATACACGATGTATTCCATCTCTCGATGTTGAGGTGTTATCGGTCTGATCCGAGTCAAGTGGTATCACCTATGGAGTTGGAGGTTGCTGATGATTTGACTTATGTCGAGGAGCCTGTTGAGATCTTGGCTCGGGAAGTATAGCAGTTGAGGAGTCGTACTATTCCTATGGTTTGAGTTAGATGGAGCCGTAATTCTCCAAATGAGGCTACTTGGGAGGTTGAGTCCCATATGGGAGCAGTATCCACATCTGTTCTTATCTTATCTTGTAATTTCGAGGACGAAATTTTCATAAGTGGGGTAGAGCTGTAACGCCCCGATTTTCCATATTATAATTTATGGAATTTTAATTCCAATTTTACCCTCCAGATATTTCCGAGTTTTTGGACAAGAAATATACCTTTATTTTTCTTAGAATCAATTCTTTTATGATAGATTCTTTCCTGAGTTGAGCCTTCGTTGGAGTTAAATCGGATTTTGGAGATGGAGTTAAGTTTTGATGAAGTTTTACTGAAACTATGTCGTTTTGATCAGTGAACAGGAAAAAAAAAAAACTTCAGCCTTGTGCGTGATAACATCTAAATGTTAGTGTTTTTATGATGGTTTTGAATGGCTTTTACTATGTTTTCTTGGTCGATTATGTGTATAATCTTTATATTATTGTGTTTTTTCATTCATTGTGTCAATCAGTACTTCAATTTTGCTGATTAAGTGTTTTTATCAGGGATTTATCGTTTTTTTTTTTGAAGAATGGAAGCTTTTTAGCCAAGTTTGGAAACGAGGCCCAATTTAGGAAACTTTCTGCAGTGAGCACAGCCGACTATTTTGAAGATTTTGGGAGTTGTAGGCATCAAAATTAAGTGAGACTAATTGGAGACGAAACTAGACTTACAGAGATTTCTGCGCATTAAATTACATAATTTTTGGACTAGTGTACAAGGAGCAGTAATTATTTTAATCTAGGCCCAGTGTTTCGGCGATATCTTGAGCTACAGAAGTCCAATTGAAGAGTTCTTTTTATGAAAAGAAATCTGAGAGAATTATATATAACTTCGTAGAAGAGCCCAACGCCCAGTTAGGACGTTTTCTAGGAGTAAAGTGGTGTGAAAATTTCGGGTCAGAAAACAGGCAAAAGTCCAACTTGGAGTTCAAGTCAAGAATTCAATTTCCATTCAAAGTAGGAGAGCCCCACCGACTTCAAGCAGCTAAAGACATTATAAAAGAACCCCCTAGGTTGACATATTAAGGAGGCAGAAGTCAGAGGGCGAAGCTCTGCCGAATTGGTTAGTTATTAGGTCACACACACTAGTAGGGTTAGGGTTTTCACTCTTTTGGATCCTCTAGGTGGTGCCGAATTTCTCATCCAATTTCAAAGGTTATTCCCCAAAACAATTCAACGTTTTTCCAGCAAGATTTGAAGATTTAAAGTCATAGAATCACCAGTCCAATTGCAGTAGAAATCGACACCAGGAGAGCACAAGTCGACGCCATCATCACCAACACAAATCGGCAACTCCGACTTCACTACTTCTTCCTCTTTTCGATTTTCTTTCTGTTAAATTGTTTACTTGATAAATTATTGTGAAATTTTAATGATTTGCTATTTTATTATGATGAACTAATTCTCTAATCTAGGATTAGGGATGTAGCCAATTACTTCTACGGTTTTATTATATATGGATTGATGTTAATTTAATTGATTGTGTTGATTGTTCAATCTATGTGTGCCGAATTTATTATCTTCTATGGATTGATTCTTATTGATTGCAACATGCGAGAGCTGCGTGATTTATATGATGATACCTAGAGGAATATAGATTGATTGATGTTAAAATATGCGAGAGCTGATAGTTTCTTAGGGCTTGATTGATTGTTTTGTGCTTAATGAGTTTAGTATTGATGCTAGGCTATGCGAGAGCTAGGCAATAATCTTTCCTGAATATTTGATTCAACATGCGAGAGCTGAGGATTAAGACATTAGAAACAACTGCCCACAATCACACATCAACATTGAAATCGACATCCATGCATAATAAACCTAGATAGTAATTGTGTGAACCCCGATTTCCTAGATTGCTTTAGACATTGATAGAACTTCACTTTAGAAAAAATTTGCAATTTTATTTCCTTTTATTATTTTATTTCGACATCACCCAACACCATCTTTTATTTGATTTGCCTAGATAATCATAAGTTGTGACATTAGATAGTACTTATTTCCCTTGTTCCGTGGATCGACCTTGATTAGACTACTACACTACATAGTACACTGTGCGCTTGCTGTTAACAATCGTTGCGTTTACTCGTGAGTTATTTGTGTGTCGTGTTGTGAATTGATCAAGAATTATAAATTTGAAAAAGTCACGCGTAAATAAAACGCATCAAGCTTTCTGGCGCCGTTGCTGGAGAACAAACGGTTTTAATACTATTGAGATTGCAGCTAGATTACTTTAGGTTTCATTTTTCGCATTACTTTCTTTTTATTTTTCTTTAATCGATTTTTGTTTTTTTTTTGTAGTGTTGTCGAGTTTGGTTGATGCCCAAGACGAGACGCGGTGCTTCATCGAGTCCAATTCCTGAAATCAATTCGGAGATCGAGAGAACCTTACGCAAGCAACTACGCGCGAACAAGCGAAAGCAGAAGCAAGTCATGGAGCCTGTGGAGTTTCTTCAAGACACTGAAATGGAAGAGAAAGCAGAAGTTGTAGCAGATAATTTCGAGACAGTCATCATGGCAGAAGAAGGAAACAAGACATTGCGTGACTACACAACACCGAGTTTGGATATAGTGCAGTCGAGCATTGCAAGGCCAGCGATCAATGCCAACAATTTCGAACTGAAGACAGCACTCATTCACATGGTGCAACAGGAACAATTTGAAGGCTTGGATAATGAGGACCCGAATCAACATCTACAGACATTTACAGAGATTTGTGATTTGATCAAGATCAATGGGGCGACTGATGTTGCAATTCGACTTCGATTATTCCCGTTCTCTTTGCAAGACAAGTCTAAGAAGTGGTTGAAGTCAGGAACAGCTGGAACATACAAGACGTGGGACGAGCTGTCAAAGGCTTTTCTTGCAAAATACTATCCACCTGATAAAGCAGCATGTATCTGAAGCAAGATTATACCATTCACTCAATTCGATGGAGAAAGTTTTTGTGAAGCATGGGAACGTTACAAGGATTTTATTCAAGGATGCACACAACATGGATTACCCGAATGGCTTGTAGTTCAATCGTTCTTTAGTGGTTTAAATGAGCCTTTGCGCATGAGTTTGGACGCAGCTTCAGGAGGGGCATTCATAGCGCAAGCACCAGATGTGGCATATCAGAAATTGGAGACGATGGCAAGTAACAGTTACCAGAGCTCTTCACGATCGAACAACAAGCGAGTAGCTGGAATTCTGGAAGTGGAGACAGTGACAATGCTTAATTCGAAGCTAGATTCTTTGAGTCAGCAGGTAAAATCATGTGTTGCTGCTGTTATGCCGAGTTTAATATGTGATAAATGTGCAGGTGCTGGACACAATTCAATGAATTGTCCGACCGAAGACGAGTTGACCACTGAGCAGATGAACTATATTCATCAACGCCAACAACAAAGAGGATCCTACACCAACACATACAACCCGGAATGGAGGAATCATCCTAATTTCTCATGGAGGGAGAGCAAACCGAACCAGCAAGGCGGTTTTCAAAGGAACGATTATGGGCAAAAGAGTTCAAGCATGCAAATTCTGAAGAATCAAGACATGGATCTTACATTTATGATGAAAGCCATAATGGAGACACAACGTATGCAAACGGAGATGATGCAAGGATTCAACAATCGGACGGCGAATATGGAGACGCAACTTGCACAGCAAGCAGAGGCAATTATGAGGACACCAGGAAACCTACCGGAATAGCCCACAGTTAATCCGAGAGAGCAAGTCAAGGCTGTAGTACTTAGAAGCGGAAAGCAGTTAGATGATCCCTATCCACCTAAAGAAGATGAAGCCGACACCATCATTAAGCAAGAAGAAGAAGATGAGCAACCGAAAGCGGAGAAGCAATTGCCTGAAAAGGGAGCAGAGGAAAATAAGCAAGAGCAAGAGAAGTGGATTCCCAAGTGAAAGTTAGCAAAGCTGAAAAGAGAGCAACCGAAGAAGATATGGCCTGAAGTCAAAGCTT
Organism: Turnera subulata; assembly: GCA_028386065.3. Taxonomy (NCBI): domain Eukaryota; kingdom Viridiplantae; phylum Streptophyta; class Magnoliopsida; order Malpighiales; family Passifloraceae; genus Turnera; species Turnera subulata. The sequence continues at coordinate 210,938 of JAKUCV010001230.1, read as the reverse complement.
ATGAACCACCGGTTCTATTCCCTCAGCGACTTCAGTAGGGCAAAAAAGACGAACAATTCGGGAGATTTCTTGAACATTTAAAGAATTTGCATATTTTTGTTCCATTTACTAAAGTAATTTCTCAAATGCCTGCTTATGCTAAATTTCTCAAGGAAATTTTTTCAGGAAGAGGAAGGTAGAAGATTACGAGACAGTGGCTTTGACAGAGGAGTGCAGCGTAATCCTGCAGAACAAGCTGCCGCCGAAACTAAAGGACCCTGGAAGTTTCTCTATTCCTTGCAATATTGGTTCTATGTGCATTGAGCGAGCTCTATGTGATTTGGGAGCCAGTGTTAGTCTTATTCCAAAGCGAATTGCTGAGAAGTTCGATATTGGAGATATGAAGCCGACTACCGTCTCTCTTCAACTTGCGGATCGATCTGTTAAATATCCAGTGGGGATATTTGAGGATATTCCAATTAAGGTTGGGAAGTTCTTTGTACCAGTCAATTTTGTGGTGCTCGACATGAAGATTAATTTTCAAATGCTGATTATTCTTGGGAGGCCGTTCTTAGCTACTGCTGGTGCTCTAATTGATGTTCGTGATGGAAAGCTTACTTTAAGGATTGGGAATGAGAAAATCGAGTTCAATGTCTTCCGTGCAACCGAAGGACCACTTGAAGGAGAAAGTTGTTTCTGAGTTGATTTTATTGATGATGCCGTGAAGGAAGTGAGCAAAGTAGCGAGTAGTGATGATCCACTCTTGAATTGCTTGGTGACGAGTGGCACTACTGAAGATGACGATTTGGAAATTGCCCAAAGTGCATAAATTTTGCAATCCACGCCACCATTGGAAGCGACCAAAGATAAGAGCTTTGAGTTGATTGGAGAAGAAAAGAAAGAAGAGGTTCGAAGCGCGCCAAAGGTAGAGCTGAAACCAATACCAAGCTACGGTATGCATTCTTAGGTCCTGACTCTACGTATCCTGTTATCATCAATGCCGAGTTGAGTAAAGTAGAGGAGGAGATGCCACTTGATGTGCTTAGGAAGCATAGAAAAGCTATTGGTCCTACATTCTGCATGCATCGGATTTTGCTGAGGAAGGTAGCAAACCGAGCATTGAAAGTCAAAGGAGGCTTAATGAGAATATGAAGGAAATTGTGAAAAAGGAGATTCTTAAGCTTCTTGATGCAGGGATTATTTATCCGATTTCTGATAGTGAATGGGTAGCCCCAGTTCACGTGGTACCGAAAAAAGGAGGAATGACAGTGGTCAAAAACAAGGATGACGAGTTGATTCCAACAAGGACTGTTACAGGATGGAGAATGTGTATTGATTATAGGAAGCTGAACAGTGCCATACACAAGGATCACTTTCCACTGCCGTTTATTGATCAAATGCTTGAGGGACTAGCTAAGCATTTTTATTATTGCTGTTTGGACGGATATTCGGGATTCTTTCAGATACATATTCAGCTGAATGATCAGGAGAAGATGACGTTCACTTGTCCGTATGGAACTTTTGCTTATCGACGGATGCCTTTTGGGCAGCCACTTTTCAGAGATGCATGATGGTGATTTTCTCTGACTATATAGAGAAGAATATGGAGGTTTTCATGGATGACTTTTCCGTCTACAGAGAGACATTTGACGATTGTTTATCTAACCTATCAAAAGTACTTGCAAGATGTGAGGAGACTAATTTGGTGCTTAATTGGAAAAAAAATGGCATTTTATGGTACAACAAGGAATTGTTCTTGGACATTTAGTTTTCGAACGTGGGATTGAAGTAGACAGAGCCAAGATAGATGTGATAGAGACCTTACCTCCACCGAATTCAATCAAGGCAATTCGCAGTTTTCTTGGACATGCTGGATTTTTCAGAAGATTCATTAAGGATTTCTCAAAGGTAGCCAAACCCCTTACTAATCTCTTGAATAAAGATGTGCCTTTTGTCTTTGATGAACACTGTATGGAAGCATTCGACAAGCTCAAGAAGGAGCTGATTTCGGCACCATCATTCAACCCGTTCATTATTCACTTCCGTTCGAGATTATGTGTGATGCAAGCGACTATGCTGTAGGCGCAGTCTTAGGACAATGCCGAGACGGGAAGATGCACGCCATTTACTATGCAAGCAAGACTCTAGATGATGCTCAAGCTAATTATGCAACTACGGAGAAGGAGTTATTAGCAGTTGTATTCGCAATCGACAAGTTCAGGAGTTACCTTTTGTGTTCCAAGGTGATTGTTCACACGGACCATGCTGTATTGAAGTATTTGCTCCAGAAGAAAGAAGCGAAACCACGACTTCTTCGAAGGATTCTTATGTTGCAAGAATTCGACCTAGAGATCAAGGACAAGAAAGGAACGGAGAACTTAGTTGCTGATCATTTATCAAGATTTCAATTGGAGAAAGACGAGAAGCAGGAAAAGGAGAAACCGATCAATGGCGCACTGCCGGACGATTACCTCGCCATGGTCAATGCGATTTCTACAAAGAAACCTCCTTGGTTTGCCGAGTTCATCGATTATCTATATCGCATGGGATACATTTTGGAAGATGAGAGCAATTATGATCATGTCCACAATCAACGCAATTTTCATGGGAGGCGATTCACTGAAAAGCTTCATGATCCACCATAACGGCCCATCCATCCGGTCCAGCTAAGAAGACGATAAAGAAGCACTGTGTGGGAGGCAACCCACAATTTAAGGTAGTTTAGTGTTTTAAATTTTTTATTTTTATTAATTTTTGTTTTTGTTTTTAAGTCTATGCAGATTGCAAGAAGGGAGGAATTTTTCGAGGAGAGATCAACCACATTGAGGAAGGGTCAAGTCGAATTCTTCATCAAGTTAAACAGAGAAGCTTTTCTTAAACTCAAACTTTTACTTTTCTGCGTAATTTGTGTGATGATTTGCTTGAGTGCTTTATTGGATTTTATTTGTTTGATGCATTCATATAAATTTAGCACTTACCCTTAGATTCCGATGGCAAGTTCATAACAAACTAGGCTGAATTAGAGGAGACAATATTTAGGAATAATTTTTAGGATTTTCTTTATTTTTCTAGCACCCTAGGATTTTTCACTTTTTCATAATTCATTAAAACGGTAAAAATAAAAAAAATTACAAAAAAATTAGAAAAACATTTCAGAAAAAAAACACAAAAATTGGAAAAACAAAAAAATTGGGATAAGATATACCGATTAGTGCACAGTGGCGCACAAGGAGGACAATTAGTGCGCCCATGGGCTAGGAAAGGCACACCAACCCGCACACCAAGGCGCGCCAACGCGCATGTCAGCGCGCACCAACCAGCCCGGCCGGACGCACCACAGGCGCACCAATTGACGCACCCGCAGGTGAACCCGTAGGCGCCCCAACCAGCGCACCAAGGAGACCCGAGGCGCGCCCGAGATGCACCAAAGGCACGCCCGCAGCAGCACCAACCCGAGAGTATAGGGAGCCCATGCGCCGACTTGGATTTTTAGGAGCACCCCTTTGCGATTTTTTTTTAGTTCGTCCTAGACCCACCAAAAAAATATATAGGTTAGTATTCGTTTAGTTTTTAGGACTAGGATTTAGTTTTTTTTTCTTATTTATTTATTTAGGGATTTTTTAATCCTTGGAGAAATAGGATTTCCAGTACACACCCACTTTGAATACTAGTTTGAGGAGGATTCCTAGCACCCATAGAACTAGAAGTCGACACCCACACACCCAATTCCACCGCCTCTAGAGCCTATAAATACATACACATACCCCCCATATTTTTCCACACCAAAATCATTCAAGCTCTAGAGATCCATACACATAGTGCCGATTTTACTCCCCTAGCACCCTTTAGGTTTTTCTTTGATTTTTCTTTTCGTCTCCAACCTTTTTTAGCCTTAGTTCATGACGACTTTTCCCAAGAGCAACCCTAGAATGGCCAACACCAACCCTTGCCGACCCAACTTCACCATCACCGACCATACCCCGCGCTTTATGCCTATGCCTAAGTATACCGAGTACAATTCGGGATGGATTTCTGAAGAGAATCGCACTAGTTTTGATAAGCTGATTAGGAGGCCTCTAATTCCTACGAGGTACATTGATTTTGAGGTGGTTGAATCTTACAATCTTGATGAGCCGATTGGCAAGTTCCATGCCAATATAGGACTAGTCAATTTTTGCAAGATTAGGGAGCTGTCATACGAGGAGCTTACTTATGAGTTTCTTGCTACTTTTGGGTATGATGTGGATCTCAAGGACATTCATGATCCCGGCTATGTCAAGTTTCGGATTGCAAGGAAAGATTATGAGATGAGCTTAATTGATTTCAATAAGATTTTTGGTTTTGATGTCGAAGGATGACGAGTTCCTAGCCGTAGCTTAAATGGAAGAGTCATGATGGACACGATTTGCAATGATTCCTACATTCCTGGCTCTAGCGTGGCTAGTGACTTGTGCATTAAGGACTGCACTGAGGTATTTGCAAAGAGATTTGGCACACTCTTTCTTTGGAAGAACCAAAGATGCACACAAGGTTCAATGTGATGAGCTTTTTGTACTCTTTTGCATGGTACACGGGTACAAACTTAATGGAGGACTTTGGTTGCTGCAGAATTTTGCTCATATTTGCAAAGGAGAAGGCGAGATAGCATGTGGAGGGTTGATCACTCATATCGCAATATTCTTAGGAATTAACCTAGACCCCTACACTTTGTCCCCTTCTAGCCCCGCGGTTGAGACTATGTTGCCGCAGCTTTGGCCTTAGAACTCCATGAACCCATTTATCCATATCCTTTTAGTGATGAAGAAGAGGTAGATGAGGAATGCTTTTGTGTTAGCACACAACCGATCCACCATAAGCCACCATCGTGTACAACTTCCGTGGAGTCCAATTCCTCCAACATCTTCGACTTTCTCATGGGATGGGAAGCTCAAGTCGATGGCATCGCCAATCTCAACAAGACCACAGGCGAATTACTCTCTCAATTGGATAAGTTGGTTGACATTGTTGATAAGTTAGGGAGAGTCATGTGCAGTAAATTGGATGAACAAGAGAAGACCATCGCGCAACTTAGGAAGAAGCTAGAGAACATATAGAACAAACTTGCCAAGTAGTTTCATGCATCATCATTCTATGTGTTGTGTTTTTATTGCTTTATGTCTTTACCTTAATAGGATGTAGTCAATGCTAGTCATCCTCGTGGCAATTTAAATTTCATGTCAATTGTGTTTAATTTTGGTGTCATGAACACCTAGTGGCAATGCATTTTCGATTTCTCTATCTTTCTTATGGTTGAATCTTACTTTCTCTCTCACTTGGATTATCTTTTTTTATGTGCTATACATGTTTCAATCTATGTTTGAGGAGAGTGTCTCTCCTATGTGCCTATCTTTTTATCCTTTGTTTCTTTTCTTTTTTGGCCAATGAGGACATTGTCCCATTTAAGTTTGAGGAGGGGGAACAAATTTCTTTGCAATTTATTTGTTTTTGTTTTGTTTTGTGTCAATAAAGAGCATATTTTTGACTTTAATATATTGAGTATGCATATTTTTGATTCTAGATTACTTAGTAAAAAGCCATTATTCTTTTCAAAATTGTTTTTCAAAAATTGTTTTCAAAAAAAAAATTCAAAAAAATCGACATAAAATAAAAAATTCGAAAAAACCAAAACGATTTTTCCTTTGTTTTTCAAATTGTTTTCAAACCCATCATTCTATGATCAAGATGATTTTTGTTGATGGATAACCAAGAGAGTTACTTTGAGTTTTTGAAATCTTTGTCTTTTAGATGCAAGAAGTTTGATTTTTGATTGATCTTGTGTTCATGCTTAGTTATGATGAATTCATGCAAGTTTTAGCATTCTTTGCCTAGCTTTTTTCGACACCTTATGCATTGTTTTTCAAACTTTCGACGTCACAAATATGTCCTAGAACAAGTTTTCAGAACTTTTCGAAGCGAATTTTTCTCATAAATGCTCAATGAAAGAGATGATTTAGGCATTCTTTGTTTGAATCAACAAGCCAATAAAAAGTCTATCCTTTATCATTATCCCTTGTTTAACCCCTTTGAGCCTAAATCATGATAGCAAATTTTTCTTTCTTTACCCACAATTACCCACCTTTAACCGTTTGAAGCCTTATAGCTACCATTCTTTTCTTTCATTATCCACACCCTATTTTTCAAAGTTCCTTAAGAGAATTTTGTTCTATGTTTTTATCAAGATTCTTTCTATGATAAGTGCAACTGCACCGTATCTTTTCACATCCAAGAAGATCTATGCATTGAAGATGTTTGCACTTTCAATTGTTTCAAGTATGTTATGGAATGTCAAGCACAAAACAAAAAAAATAGAAAAAGAAGAAAAAAATCGGCAAAGTCGATTAAAAAAAATTCAGAAAAATCTAAAAAGAGATGGAAATTTCGCAATCAGTGTTTTTTCATCCTTGTATTAGACCTCAAAGTTGGAAGTCATCCCTCTATTAGATTTTGGCTTGTTTTCATCCCTCTATTTGCGAATTTTGTCTTATTTTCATCCTTGTGTTCGCCTTTTTTGCCTATTTAGAGGGATGAAAACAAGCCAAAACCCATGGACAGAATGATGAAAACAGACCAAAACCAATACAAGGATGACTTTCAACTTTATGGTCTAACACAAGGATGAAAAAAGGCTTTAATCCGAATTTCTTTTAATGATCACATGATGGATGTTATTTCAAGACTTGCACTTTGAGAGACCCTTTTCAATTTCTTGATAATGCATATTGCAATCTTTTCTTAAGTGAATTTTTGAACTTTGATTCCCTATATACCTTTTCTTTGATCAACTTTTACCCAAAACTCCATTACAACCCTCTATAAAGTTCTATTGATCTTTTTGAGAGTGTTTATTCATAATAGTGAAGTTAAGTTCTGGAATTTGCCTATGGGACTAGTATTTTTCAAATTTTCATGACGTCAATTCATTCTTGCATGCATATGGGAAGTCGATATTTGCTAAGTGATTTGTGTGAAAGCTTGTGCGGGTAAGTCTGACTATGGCATGGATGCTTTTTCATGAGATTTTCTTTCTCCCTTGGCATTTGTTCTTAAATGTTTTTCATAAGCTCTTGGTGACGAATTCTTTTTGATTGTGTGATTTGGTGGAGATTTTCAAAACCCTCATTTGGTTTATTTTGTTTTATTTGCTTGAGGACAAGCAAAGTTTCAGTTTGAGGAGATTTGATAACATCTAAATGTTAGTATTTTTATGATGGTTTTGAATGGCTTTTACTATGTTTTCTTGGTCAATTATGTGTATAATCTTTATATTATTGTGTGTTTTCATTCATTGTGTCAATTAGTACTTTAATTTTGCTGATTAAGTGTTTTTATCAGGGATTTATCATTTTTATTGAAGAATGGAAGCTTTTTAGCCAAGTTTGAAAACCAGGCCTAATTTAGAAAACTTTCTGCAGTGAGCACAGCCAACTATTTTGAAGATTTCGGGAGTTCTAGGCATCAAAATTAAGTGACACCAATTGGAGAAAAAAATTGACTTACAGAAGTTTCTACAGTTTAAATTTCATTCTTTTCAAACGAGTCTACAAGAAGCAGTAATTATTTTAATCCAGCACAGGATGCAGAATTTTCTGTGCCGACTCAGGCCTAGTGTTTCGATGATATCGTGACCTACAGAAGTCCAATTGAAGAGTTCTTTCTATGAAAAGAAAGCTGAGAGAATTATCTAGAACTTTGTAGAAGAGCCCAATGCCCAGTTCGGACGTCTTCTAGGAGTAAAGTGTCGTGAACATTTCAGGTCAGAAAACAGGCAAAAGTCCAACTTGGAGTGCAGGTCAAGAATTCAATTTCCATTCAAAGTAGGAGAGCCTCACCGACTTCAAGCAGCTAAAAACAGTATAAAAGGACCCCCTAGGTTGACATATTCAGGAGGCAGAAGTCAGAGGGCGAAGCTCTGCCGAATTGGTTAGTTATTAGGTCACACACACTAGTAGGGTTAGGGTTTTCACTCTTTTGGACAACAAATGCGAAAACAAAAAAAGTGGAGGGACAAGAAAAACTTTTTTACCAAAAATAAGGTATGATCGGAATTACTCTGCTGATAACCAAAATGGATCATGGCTTTACTAAATCTATCAAACCATGCCCTAGGTGATTGTTTTAACCCATATAGAGCCTTTTTCAGCCTACAGACCTTTCCCTGAGTGTTTTCACTTCCAAAACCAGGAGGATTCTCCATATAAACTTCTTCTTCCAAGTCTCCATGCAAGAAAGAATTTTTGACATCAAACTTTTGCAAATCCCAATCAAGGTTGGCTACATAGGATAACAAAATTCTGATGGTATTCATTTTAGCAGCAGGAGCAAATGTCTCTTGGTAGTCCACCCCATAAGTCTGAGTGAATCCTTTTGCTACCAATCTTGCTTTATATCTTTCAATTGAACCATCCACTTTGTGTTTTACTGTAAACACCCATTTGCAACCAACTAATTTTTTATCAGAAGGATAATCAACCAGATCCCATGACTGATTTTTATGCAGAGCTCTCATTTCTTCAACCATAGCTTCCTTCCATTTTGGATTTTGGACTGCTTCTTTCCAATCCTGGGGAATAGACACAGAAGAAATAGACAAGGCAAAGGCTCTATAGGAAGGAGACAATGAATCATAAAAGACAAAGTTAGAGATAAAATATTTGGTACAAGTTCTAACCCCTTTTCTTTGAGCAATAGGTAAATCCAATGGATTAATGGGAGATAACTCACCAGGAGATTCAACAGCAGGGGAAGTTCATGGCGAGGAGACGCTTGCATGATGGCCTCTTCATAGCATTTCTTCTTGAGTATACCAAGAAATCAGATCTGTCCAAACGACCTACAGTCTCCCCTTGGGTAGGAATTTCCCAAAAAACAGAATCATCTAAAGTTTACGAAGTAGGAACCAACACCTCATGGTTATCACTATTGTCCCCCTCAGGAGGTGTGTGGGTGGAAGGAAAATAAGACTGAGACTCTCTAAAGGTGACATCCACACTGACAAAAAACTTGCGAGAAGGAGGATGGTAACATCGGTAACCTTTCTGGGTTGGAGAATATCCAATAAGGATACACTTGAGAGCTCGAGGGTCTAACTTTCCAACATTACGTGTATGAACAAAACACACAACCAAAAATTTTAGGAGGAACAATATAGGTAGTCCTACCTAGTAGGAGCTCTAAAGGAGCCTTAAAATTGAGGGCTCTAAGTGGTATGAGATTGATTAGGTAAGCTGCAGTAAGAATGGCATCACCCTATTAGGATTTAGGAAGATTCAAGGTAAATAAAAGAGATCGAGCCACTTCCAAAAGATGCCGATTTTTCCGTTCGGCAACACCATTTTGAGTACTAGTGTAAGGACAACTGGTTTTATGAAGAATACCATAAGATTCTAAATAGCTTTGAAACCATCTATCCATGTATTTTGTGCCATTATCAGTCCTCAAAATTTTAATCTTGGCATCAAATTGGGTAAGTACCATGATGTGAAAGGATTGAAAATAAGAAAAAACATCACTCTTAGCTTTGAGTAAATAATTATATATTGATTTTGATGATTAACAAACTTGGTTAGATGTTTATATTTGTGTTGATTAACATGCAACGTGGTTTCTTACAAGAACCACACAAAAGCCACGGGCTTGGTTTCTGGAAGAAACCATACATTGCTGTCAACGTCAAAAGTAGTCCTGCTGCAAGTTGCTGGTGGCCCAGGTTGTCCTCACAGCTTTAAACCTCAAACCCCAACTACTGCAACGGGCAGACAAAGTGGTCCATGGCAAGGATGAAGACCTGCAACACTTATCTCTCACCTCCAACCTCAATTATCAATTGTGGTCCACACTTATGGTCCCGGATTGTAAAAAATAGAATGTTTTCAAGTAATTAAGCTGCAAAGAGAGTGGACTTCCTGAAATGAACCCAACACTAGCTAGTGGATTATGGAGTCAACTCTGAAGACTGATTTGTGCCTGAGAGCCGTTGGATGATGAGCTGATGGGTACTTTATAGCTGTTGGATGAAGATCTTGCTACCTACTCCCACTTGCTCAAGCTCTATATAAGGAAGAGGATTGCTTCTTGGAAAAGCATCCCAACCAATTTGAAAATTGCTTTGAAGTCTGCAATTGTGCTTACATTTGAGATATTTGTTGAGCTTACACTTGCGATTATTCTTGTTCTCTAAGTTGTTTCAAAGGGTAGTACTTTAGGCAAGACTAGTGTGTAGTTTTGTTGGGATCTCAAATCTAGGATTAGATTTGGGGAAATGTTAGAATTTAGCCTGGGAAAAACTTGTGAAGGTTAGAGCTTAGCCTGCAAAAGCTTGTTTTCTGTAATAGGTTGAGGCTGATTCTGCAAAAGCCTAAGTTAGTGAGAGTTTGAAATCCTGAAGGAGGGTCCTTTAGGTAGTGGAGGTACCTGGTGAGGGGGAACCACTATAAATCACTGTGTCATTCTCTCTTCCTTCTGCTCTCTCTCTTAGTTCTGCTTGTGATTATTGTCTGTTTTGCGGGTAAGTGGTTTGTGACGAAACCATTTGGTTTGTCTGAAACCAAACGCGATTAAGGGGTAGCCTGATTCAAACCCCCCCGAAAGGCCTATTTGGGCTAACAATTGGTAGCGGAGCCACGTCCTCAGTTAAAGGAGTAACATCCAGAGGCAAAGATCATGACTTATGAGAGAAATAGCATCAACAAAGCACCCTACTTTGATGATGCAAACTTTGATTACTGAAAGTTCAGAATGAAGATCTTCCTTGAAGGAAAAGATTTGGAGATGTGGAAGATAGTCCAACATATGCCAGACCACTAAGGGACATGCAGTTCTGGTCAGAAGAAGAGCTGATGCAAATAAGGAACCTTCTAGCACCATTGGAGAGGAAGATGGTGCCTTGGTGCTTCCTCAAGGTCCAATTACATGAGCAAGATCAAAGATGCTCAAGAATCAGCTCTTAATTCGCATTCAAGCATTCATGAATAAAGAGCTGTAAGAAGACATCCTGATCAAGCTTGGAGAGAAGCTGAAACAGAAGTCCGTTTATTTGTTGTCAGTTATAGAGTAGTTAACTCAAGAGCACTAGTGGGCCCAGTCGACATCAACCTAGAGCTTGTGGGCCAGGTCGACATATCATTAGGGTTTTATTTAGGGTTGCCGAAATTTTATAATTAATCTGTTTTAATTATTTCGGCTTGGACTTTAATTTTATTATTATGTTTGGGTTAAGTCCATTATTAATTAGTTGATTAATGTGGACTTTGGTTATTTAGGTTATTAATGTAAGGGTTTTAATTAGTGTCCAAGTTCTATGGGCTCAATTAAAAACCTAGTCCATTAGAATTAGGGTTTCGGCACCTAGACCAAGCAGCTAGGGTTTGGACGACCTAGGGTTAGAAAACTAGTATAAATATGATATTTTTATGCTTTTGGGGGAGTTTTGACAATTTATGAAAAGAAAGTTTCTCTTTGAGAATTCTTCTATTTGAGTGATTCAAATAATTCCCTTGAGTGCTGATGCTCTAGGAACCCAGGAGTGCTGATTCTCTTGGTTTATTCTCTTGGGAGGAATAAGGGGTGGAGAATAGCATCAGTTTGATTGAGATTGAAGGTCGGGACCACAATCTGATCTGTGGAGATTCTAGTGCTGATTCTAGGGTTTCTGCCGTATCAAGAGCTTAAAAAGGCTAAGCTTGATGCTCAAGCCAACAAAGTCCTTCTTTGCAGGATAAGTGAGAGTGAGTTCCAAAGAGTCAGATCTTGTGAGATTGCAATGTTTCAGACCTTGAGTTCAAGTGTCTAAGTGCAAGAATAGAGACACCAACCCTTTGCACAGAAGGCTTGACCATGCAAATTTGGAGCTCATCTCTGGTAAGAGGTCTGCCCAAGCTCAAGTATGAGAAAGAAACCACCTGCAGAGCCTGCCAGCTTGGAAAATAGGTTAAAAATTTCTTTAAACTTAAGCATACTATTTCCACATCTAGGCCCCTTGAATTGTTGCACATTGACTCGTGTGGAACTATGAGAACAGTAAGTCTAGGTGGTAAGAGTTATGCATTTGTGATTGTGGATGATTATTCAAGGCATACATGGGTATTATTTCTTCTTCAAAAAGATCATGCATGCTATGAGTTTGGAACTCTTGTTAGACATCTACAAAATGAAAAAGGCTACAAGATTTCAAAAATTAAAAGTGATCATGGAGGTGAATTTGATAATCTTATTTTTAAACACTTCTGTAAACAAAGTGGCATTGAACATACTTATTCGACTTCTAGAACACCTCAACAAAATAGGATTGTTGAAAGGAAGAATCGAACTTTGCAAGAAATGTCTAGAACTATACATAATGAGCATAAGTTACCTGCCTACTTCTAGGCAGAGAGTGTAAACACAGCTTGCTACATTTTAAATAGAGTATCATTGCGTCCTTTGATTGAAAAGACTCCCTATGAGATATGGTTTGATAAGAAACCAAGCATTGGTTATTTTAGAGTATTTGGGTCTAAGTGCTACATTCGTTGTACTAAGGACAATCTTGATAAATTTGAGGCTAAATCTGATGATGATATATTTCTTGGATACTCTCTAACTAGTAAAGCATATCGAATCTATAACAAGAGAACCTTGGTTGTTGAAGAAACCATGCATGTTGTCTTTGATGAGATTGACCCATGTGATGCATATGATGATATAGTCACAGATACTGTACCTAGAGATCAACCACAGATCATAAGCATTAATGAGACTGCAGAAAAAGAGGAAGAACCTCCTGAATTGGAGTCTCTTCCACTGCCCATGCAAGAACCAACCACGCGACCATGTTCACAACCAAACATGGAACCAATGGTGAAACCACGTGGTTCTGGGGAATAACCAGACGATGCTGAACAAGGATCTTGATAGCCTCCTGCAAGTATACAGGGTGTTGTAGTACCAAGGTCGTCTCACAGGGATCTTTGCTAAGTACTATTAACAATGTGATAGGTGATTATCTAGAAAATATGCCTCGAAGAGGAGTCGATTGAATGGTGTGATAAACTTGGAAAAGAAAAGAACAAGAATAATAAATGAGATGACAATGATGAGAAAACACCAAGGAGTTCGGGGAATCCCTTGCCACAATTTCCATAAAATTAAGTGCAACACAACCAAGCCGTGTTCTGTCGCTACATGACCTGCCTGTATTGATCTGATAATAAATCCTAAAAATACTCTTCTTTGAAAGAACCGGTAAACTCAACTAGATCAATAGCCTACTTCCGTAAGCCGTAAAACTCCTTCCTAACTTATCTCCACCATCCATTCTGGCAGTGTTGAAATAAATTAAGAGCTTTATGTTCTTACCTTTAAGTCTCCAATAGAAAGCACACCTCTCCCGAGGTCGGTTCCTAAAGCCCGGTCTAAGGTTTTCTATAGGAAACTGACCCTGTCACCTAACAATCTCATATTATGGATTTAAGCTAATTGTTGATCAGGAACTAACTTAATTGACATCAAAGACCAGATCAAAGAAGAATTAATTTAAGGAAATAATATTTTAATTAGGTTTGCATGAAAATAATGACAAGATCATCCCTTAGTCCTAAATTAAAAAATTAGCTAGGCATAATTAAAGAAGAAACAATTATAAGAAAATAATACATCATTTAAATTCAAGTGGAAAATAAATTACAAAAATTAATAACGAACCTTGAACCAAGTGATGAAGACTTCCCAAAATAATTGCCAAATTTAAGCTAGAAGGCTAAGGGTTTTTTATACAAGAAATAAAAGAAAAAATACAAAATAAATCCTAGCCTAATGCGTGTAGTGAGCTGCCGGGCTCAATCACCAACTGGAAGTGTCCCCTTTCTTGTCTTCGTGTGATGCTTTTATAGTAGTGGGAGGGGACCATTTATGGCTGTAATTCATTTGCAAATATTGCCAAATCCATTTGACAACCCATTCTCCAGTTTGCATAGGGTTGATGGCACAAGACTTGGTCAATTTTGACCAGTATTACTCTTCCCTTGGTTATTAATGAGGCCACGTGTGGACAAAAGCCAAAAGCAATGATCTTCTTGGCTTTTCAAATTTCAAGCATTATTTGCTGGAGGTGGCGCATTCATCATGAACCAGGATCAAGATTTGGCTTTTTTTTTAAATTTAAACGCTATGCCAAGGTTGCTGGAGAAAGAATTCAACGGTCTTTGACTTGGCCAAAATAATTACATGCATCCTTCCTTCTTTACAATCTTCAAACAAATCCATGTTCTCTTAATTATCTCCAAGAAGGCCAAGAACTCTTATTTACCGGCAAAAAGGCCCTCGCACACTAACAAGAGAAATTTATTAAAATTAAATAAAATGAATGCAAGAATAAAATAATTTAACACTAAAACAAGGACAAAAATCACAAAATAAAACCCAAAATGATGTGTAAAATATGCACACATCAGATCTACATCTCATGGAAATGTGAGAACACCCAGGGGACACTCAACAGAGGTTATACTTGGAGATTTATCTAGAGGGGTGACTATCAGATCCTCACTGCACAATGTCAACTCACATCTTGCATTTCTCTCACAAGTGGAACCTAAGAGTGTAAAAGAGGCTATACTTGATGAAAATTGGGTAACGACAATGCAAGAAGAAATAAATCAGTTTAAGAGAAGTGATGTATGGAAACTTGTGCCCAGACCTGCTGAAAATCCAGTCATTGGAACCAAATGGGTTTTCAAAAACAAACTTGATGAGACTGGAGTTGTGGTAAGAAACAAAGCAAGGTTAGTTGCTCAAGGTTATAATCAAGAAGAAGGTATTGATTATGATGAGACCTTTGCTCCTGTTGCTAGATTAGAGTCCATTCGTATGCTACTTGCATTTGCATCATATAAATCCTTCAAGTTATATCAAATGGATGTTAAGAGTGCATTCTTAAATGGACATATTGATGCAAACAAGCAAGCACCAAGTGGAGCTGATGATGGAGATGGCGCTATTAGCTTGCCTCAAGGTCCAATCACAAGAGCTAGGTCAAAGATGATCAAGAATCAACTCTTACAATATGTTCAATCCCTAATGAATCAACAGAGTTGTAAGAAGATGCCATGATCAAGCTTGGAGAGAAGCTGAAACTGAAGGCCATTATTTTGTTGTCAATTAAGGAGTAATTGACTCAAGAGCAAGGTGGGGCCCAGTGGACATCAGCCTAGCCATGTGGGGCCATGTCGACATATCTGTTCTTTATTTATTTCATTATTGCCGATTTATATAATTAAAACAATATAAATTTCGGCAAGTCTTTTTTGTCATGTTGGGTCAAGTCCATTAATTAATTGAGTTGATTAATTTTGGGTTTAAATTGTAAAGGTTTTAATTAGTGTCCAAGTTATGTGGACTCAATTAACAATCTAGTCTATTTAGGGTTATGAAGTCGGCAACCCTAGGGAATAAATCAAATCCTATTTGACCTAGGTTAGTTGTTAGTGGCCGACTTAGGGGAGGAGGTGGCCGACTTGGGGTTAGCTTAGTTTAGTATAAATAGGACCTTATGCTTTATAATTTAGACACATTGAGATTTGAGAATAAAAGTTTGAGGTTTTTATTACCTTGGTTATTTGCAAGTAAAATTGATTTCTTCTTGTTTATTTGAGGGATTGTGTTTACTTATCAAGTGATTAAATTGCTTGTGGCGTTTACAAGATTCCTTATGTTTATTACTCTATTGTTGATTAACGCCTTTGTTGTGTTTTGAGGTGATAGAGGTAATCACTAAAGCTTTTGGTTGAATTGATTTCTGATCTTGGTGACTCGATTGAATCGGAGGTGCTATCTAGCTTTGTTCTGGTAGTGTTGCTGTATCATCTTGGTAGCGGAGCCTACGTATCAATTTCAACTACGTATCCCTTTATTTTCTGCAATTTAGTTAATTGTTCTTGAGTTTCTTTTCTGTTGCCGAAATATACAAAAAAAAAAATTTCGTTTTGTTTTCTTTTATTACTGTTCTAGTCGATTTCAATTACCATAATATATATATAAAAAAAAGTTGTTGCGATTTCTGTTGTGAAGTCGATTTGGTAGAGAAGTTGAATTTCTTGGTTGATTGTTTTCTGTTGATTGTTGGAATCGATTTGGTGGCAACAATTAGTTAAAAAAAAGAGCTGAAATCGACTTGGTGATTGAAGGAATTCGGCAAGTGTTGTTTTGAATTGCAGGAATTTGCTTGATTGGGATACTTTCCGCAGGTTGTTAGGGTATCTAGTTGGGTAACTTTCTTTCAATCTGCTTATTTGTTGTGTTCTTTTATTTCAGCTTATCTAATTGAGCATTCTTTGTGTCTTATTCCTCAATTACTACAATATTCTTCACATACATTATCTTGTTCTTGTGTGTGACTATTTTTTCTTTCAGGAGTTAACTTGCCTCTAGAATCGAATTGTCTTTCTTCTTGATTAGGAATTCTTTGACTCTTTCTTGAAGTGTTGCAGGTTGTTTATTATTTGATAAGATTTACTAGTCCCAAAGAATAAACAAAGTGAGATTTCAGGAGAGGTAAAAGGCGAGCGTTCCATCAATTGCCACGAGAGACAAACACGAGGGATACACGTGAGGAGGTTTTATTACTAATCAATCTCTTGCAGGTATCACATCATGTCTGGAGGGAGTAATACTGGTGAGGGGACGCCCGTAACCATGGAGACCATAGAAAGATCATTTCAGCAACTTGCTGAGGTGAATGCTAAAATGGATCGGCAAGCACAAACTATTCAAGAGCTCTCTGCCGCAAGGGTGGTGCAACAAGGGGATGAATCAGTTGTTAATCAACCCCCACGCAATCAACCAGTTAGAGAGGAGCCCCGGGTTATTGTAGATGACGTTGAGGAAGCTAATTGCCCTGCGGCTAGAGTGCGGCAACCCCTTCCACCGCCTAGGGAAGGAGGAGTGCATCTACCACCACCAAGAAGAGGTCAAATCTATGAAGAAGTTGACGAAGAGGACCGAGGGTATGGTAGATATGGGAGACAAGAAAGAGACGACCAACGAGATTGTGGAGAGAATGTTCTTAGGGGCATCAAGTTTAAAATTCCTTCCTTCCAAGGAAAGGATGATCCGGAAACCTATCTTGAGTGGGAGAAGAAAGTGGAGCGCATCTTTTCATGCCACAACTATTCTGAAGAAAAGAAGGTACAATTAGCTGTGGTTGAATTTACTGACTATGCTTCGGTTTGGTGGGACAAATTTGAAGGTCACAGGTTGCGACTTAGGGAGGGTCCGATTGATAACTGGACGGAATTGAAGAAGATCCTAAGGAAGCGATTTGTTCCCTGATCCTTCTATAGGGAACTACATCAGAGACTTCAAGCATTGCGCCAAGGATCTAGAAGCATTGATGAGTACTACAAAGAGATGGAGAAGCTCATAATCCAAGCAAATCTTGATATAGATAGGGAGACCACGATGGCGAGATTCCTTGTTGGGATGAATAAAGAAGTGGCTCATCTTGTTGACTTGCAAAATTGCTTAGACATGGAGGAGATGGTGGCGACGACCATCAAGATAGAGAAGCAATTGAAACAATACACACCGAGGAGTTATTATTCTGCTCCTTCTTCATCCAATTGGAATTCAAGATGGTCTGCGAGAGATGGGAAGCAACAAGAGAAGCCAAAGGAGGCGAAAGCTAAGGTTGCCAAATTCAAGGCACCCTCTACTACGCCAAACAAGCCGAATGCTACCCCTACGAGGCAAATTAAATGCTTCAAGTGTTTGGGACTTGGACATATTGCATCTCAATGTCTAAACAAAAGGGTGATAATTGCTCGAGGTGGCGAGTTCTTTTCTGATGATGAAGAGGAAGAAGCCGACCCTGCACTACAAGATATGCCCGAGTTGGAGGATGTTCCCGAGTGTGTAGCTCATCTTGAGGAGATTCCACGAAGGTTGAATGTTACAAGGCGAGTTCTTAGTGCTCAAGTTAAGGAAGAAGGGAATGAGCAAAGAGAAAATATTTTCTATACAAGATGCCTTGTGAATGACAAAGCTTGTAGTGTAATCATTGATGGTAGGAGCTGCACCAACGTTGTGAGCACTATACTAGTGGAGAAGATGGGATTGGAATGGCAAAAGCATCTGCGACCATATAAGCTACAATGGCTTAATGACATGGGAGAAATTCGAGTAAACAAGCAGGTTTATCTTTCTTTCTCCATTGGTCGATACTATGATACTGTTTTGTGTGATGTTGTTCCAATGCAGGCAAGTCATATCTTGCTTGGGAGGCCATGGCAGTATGATAGACGCGTAGTGCATGATGGGTTTAAGAACATATATTCTTTTACCATGGGAGAAAGGAGAGTATCACTTGCACCATTGCCTCCAAAGGAAGTGTGTGAGGATCAAGTGTTCCTAAAGAAAAGCATGGAGGAATGGCAAAGGGAGAAGGTTGCCGCCACTACCAATGGTGAGGATGAGAGGATGACTGAGAGTCATGCAAAAGGAGAGGAAAAGAAAGAAAAAGAGAGAGAAAAAGGAGAGGGTATTGTCGACACCAAAGAGAGAAAAAAAGATGGAAGGAAGAAACAAAATTTCTATGCATCTTTGAAAGAGTTGAGGATAGCTTGTGAAGAAAAGAGGGGAGTGTTAGTACCCTTATTCAAGGGTGCTTATGTTAATCAGGCTGACCTTAACCCCGACTTGCCTAGTTGTGTTGTTTCTCTTTTGCAGGATTATGTGGATGTCTTTCCAGAGGAATTACCGAGGGAGTTGCTGCCTTTAAGGGGCATTGAGCATCAAATTGATTTCATTCCCGGTGCTCAAATTCCTAACCGGCCAGCATATAGGGCCAATCCGGAGGAGACAAAGGAGATACAAACACAAGTTGAGGACTTGTTGTCTAAGGGGCTGATTCGTGAGAGCCTCTCTCCTTGTGCTGTACCTGTAATTCTAGTGCCGAAAAAGGAGGGAACATGGCGCATGTGTGTTGATTGTCGCGCCGTTATTAAAATAACGGTAAAGTATCGCCATCCTATTCCTAGGTTAGATGATATGCTTGATGAATTACATGGTGCATGCATATTTACTAAGAATGACCTCATGGGTGGATATCATCAAATTCACATGAAAATTGGAGATGAATGGAAGACTGCATTTAAAACTAAGTATGGGTTGTATGAATGGTTGGTAATGCCTTTTGGGTTAACTAATGCACCTAGTACTTTTATGCGTTTAATGAATCATGTCTTGCGCCATTTCATTTGGAAAGTTTGTTGTTGTGTACTTTGATGATATTCTGACCTATAGCAAGAATGTTGATGAGCATATGGAGCATCTTAAGCTAGTGTTGGATGCACTTAGGGTTGAAAAGTTATTTGCTAAGCTTAAGAAGTGTACATTCTGCATGGATCGTGTTGTCTTTCTTGGATATGTTGTTAGTGCTAATGGGATAGAAGTTGATCAAGAGAAGGTAAGAGCAATAAGGGAGTGGCCGACTCCTACTTCCACCTCTGAGGTAAGATCTTTTCATGGGCTTGCTAGTTTTTGTAGGTGGTTTGTGAAAGATTTTAGTACTATTGTTGCTCCTTTAAACGAAATGGTTAAAAAGGAAGTTGGATTTAAGTGGGGTGATGCACAGGCGCAGGCATTCGCGACTTTAAAGGATAAATTATGTTTTGCTCCTATTCTTAAATGGAATAAAGTGTGTTTTCATCCTTGTATTAGACCTCAAAGTTGGAAGTCATCCCTCTATTAGATTTCGGCTTGTTTTCATCCCTCTATTTGTGAATTTTGTCTTATTTACATCCTTGTGTTCGCCTTTTTGGCCTATTTAGAGGGATGAAAACAAGCCAAAACCCGTGGACAAAGGGATGAAAACAGACCAAAACTAATACAAGGATGACTTTCAACTTTGAGGTCTAACACAAGGATGAAAAAAGGCTTTAATCCATTCTTAAATTGCCTGACTTTGATTCTACTTTTGAGATTGAGTGCGATGCCTCTGGCATAGGTATAGGTGCCGTTCTTTTGCAGGAAAAGAAACCTATCGCTTATTTCAGTGAGAAGCTGAAGGGCGCTCAACTCAATTATTCCACCTATGACAAGGAGCTTTATGCATTAGTGAGAGCACTGCAAACATGGCAGCATTACTTATGGCCCAAAGAATTCGTGATCCACACTGATCATGAGAGTTTGAAGTATTTGAAGGGCCAAGGTAAGCTGAATAAGCGGCATGCCAAGTGGCTGGAATTCATTGAGACATTCCCTTATGTGGTGCTCTACAAGCAAGGTAAGGATAATTTGATTGCTGATGCATTATCTAGGAGGTATGCTCTAATCTCTTCTCTTAGTTCTAAATTGATTAGATTTGAGTATATTAAAGACTTGTATAAATTTGATCCTGACTTTGCTAATGTGTATGATGCATGTGAACAATCTGGTTTCAAAAGTTTTATAGAGATAATGGTTATCTATTTCGTGAGAATAAACTTTGCATTCCTGCTTGTTCTATGCGTGAGCTTTTGGTTAGGGAATCTCATGATGGTGGCTTGATGGGTCACTTTGGTATTGCTAAAACCCTTGACATTCTGCAGGAACACTTTTATTGGCCTAATATGAAGAAGAATGTTGAGCAGGTTTGTAATGGGTGTGTTACATATCGACACGCCAAATCTAGGGTGCAACCTCATGGGTTGTACACTCCTTTACCTGTTCCTGATGTTCCTTGGACTGATTTATCTATGGATTTTGTGGTTGGATTACCTAGGACACAGAAAGGTCGTAATAGCATCTTTGTTGTTGTTGATAGGTTTAGTAAAATGGCTCGTTTTATTGCTTGTCATAAAACTGATGATGCTTCACATGTTGCTGATTTGTTCTTTAGGGATGTAGTTCGTTTGCATGGAATTCCTAGGACAATTGTTTCTGATAGGGATACTAAGTTCTTAAGTCACTTCTGGCGAGTTTTATGGAGTAAGTTAGGGACCAAGTTGTTGTTTTCTACTGCTTGTCATCCTCAAATTGATGGTCAAACTGAAGTAGTTAATAGGACTTTAGGATCTTTATTGCGTGCTGTAGTGGGCAAAAACTTGAAAACTTAGGAAGATTGTTTGCCATTGATTGAGTTTGCTTATAATAGGAGCATTGATTCTTCTACAGGTTATTCTCCGTTTGAGATTGTGTATGGTTTTAATCCACTAACCCCTTTGGATTTGTTGCCTTTACCTTTGAAAGAGATTGTTAATGTCGATGGGCATCAAAGAGCTAAGTTAGTTAAGACTATTCATGAGAAGGCTCGAAAGCACATTGAGGCCAAGAACACTAAAGTGGCACAACGAGCTAATCGTGGATGCAAGGTTGTTAAGTTTGAACCTGGAGATTGGGTTTGGGTGCACTTTAGGAAGGAGAGGTTTCCTCATCACAGGAAGTCTAAGTTGGAACCGCGAGGGGATGGCCCTTTTCAAGTGTTGGAGCGCATCAATGACAATGCTTATAAGATAGATCTACCTGGTGAGTATGCTGTGAGTGCTACTTTCAATGTTGCTGATCTTTCTCCCTTTTACAATGCAGGTTTAGATTCGAGGGCGAATCCTTTGGAGGAGGGAGGGAATGATGCAAACAAGTAAGCACCAAGTGGACCTGATGATGGAGATGGCGCCATTAGCTTGCCTCAAGGTCCAATCACAAGAGCTAGGTCAAGGATGATCAAGAATCAACTCTTACAATATGTTCAATCCCTAATGAATCAAGAGTTGCAAGAAGATGCCATGATCAAGCTTGGAGAGAAGCTGAAACTGAAGGCAATTAATTTGCTGTCAATTAAGGAGTAATTGACTCAAGAGCAAGGTGGGGCCCAGTGGACATCAGCCTAGCCATGTGGAGCCATGTCAACATATCTGTTCTTTATTTATTTCATTGTTGCCGATTTATATAATTAAAACAATATAAATTTCGGCAAGTCTTTTTTGTCATGTTGGGTCAAGTCCAATAATTAATTAAGTTAATTAATTTTGGGTTTTAATTGTAAAGGTTTTAATTAGTGTCCAAGTTATGTGGGCTCAATTAAAAACCTAGTCTATTTAGGGTTATGAAGTCGGCAACCCTAGGGAATAAATCAAATCCTATTTGACCTAGGTTAGTTGTTAGTGGCCGACTTAGGGGAGGAGGTGGCCGACTTGGGGTTAGCTTAGTTTAGTATAAATAGGACCTTATGCTTTATAATTTAGACACATTGAGATTTGAGAATAAAAGATTGAGGTTTTTATTACCTTGGTTATTTGCAAGTAGAATTGATTTCTTCTTGTTTATTTGAGGGATTGTGTTTACTTATCAAGTGATTAAATTGCTTGTGGCGTTTACAAGATTCCTTGTGTTTATTACTCTATTGTTGCTTAACGCCTTTGTTGTGTTTTGAGGTGATAGAGGTAATCACTAAAGCTTTTGGTTGAATTGATTTCTGATCTTGGTGACTCGATTGAATCGGAGGTGCTATCNGTAATCACTAAAGCTTTTGGTTGAATTGATTTCTGATCTTGGTGACTCGATTGAATCGGAGGTGCTATCTAGCTTTGTTCTGGTAGTGTTGCCGTATCACATATCTTAGAAGAAGTTTATGTTGAGCAACTACCTAGTTTTGAATGTCATGACCATCTTGAGCATGTTTATAAGCTTAACAAGGCATTATATGGACTTAAACAAGCTCCTAGAGCATGGTATGATAGATTAAGCTCTTATCTTGAGTCTAAAGGCTTCTCCAGAGGCAAAGTTGATTCAACATTGTTTTTTAGAACTAACAAAAGTGATGTTATCATTGTGCAAATCTATGTTGATGATATTTTGTTTGGAGCTACTAATGATTTGCTTTGAAAGGAATTTGAGATGCTTATGCATAGTGAATTCGAAATGAGTATGATGGGTGAGCTTAATTTCTTCTTGGGATCCCAAGTTAAGCAGCTTGATGGTGGTATCTTCATTAAGCAAGCTAAGTACACTCGAGAGTTGTTGAAGTGCTTCGGTTTGAGTGAAACCAAGTCTAGTGCCACTCCCATGAGCACATCCACCAAACTTAACAAGGATGAACATGGTGAGGATGTTGATATAAAGTTGTATAGAGGCATGATAGGTAGTCTTTTTTATCTCACTGCTACAAGACCTGATATTATGTTCAGTATATGCTTATGTGCAAGAATTCAATCATGTCCTAAAGAGTCCACCTTAAGGCAATTAAGCGTATATTCAAGTATCTTGAGGGAACAGCCTCACTTGGTTTATGGTATCCGAAAGTCAGCACTTTTGAGCTAACAAGTTATTCAGATGCAGATTTGTAGGGTGCACATTAGATCGAAAGAGAATAAGTGGGACATGCCAATTGCTTGGACAGTCTCTTGTGTCTTTGTCAAGCAAGAAGCAAAATTCTGTTGCAACCTCAACCACTAAGGCTGAATATGTTGCAGTATGAGCTTGTTGTGCACAAGTCCTATGGATGAAGCAAACCTTAAGTGATTATGGACTAACATTTAATTGTGTGCTAATCTACTGTGACAGCTCTAGTGCCATTAATCTAACCAAGAAACCAGTACAACACTCTCGGACCAAGCACATTGAAGTGAGACATCATTTTATCCGGGATCATGTGTTGAAGAAGGATGTGGCAATTGAATTCGTGGAGACTGAAAATCAGCTTGCTGATATCTTTACAAAGCCACTCAAAGAGGATCAATTCACAAAGATCAGACTTGAACTTGAAATGTCTAACTTACCTTGACTCTTATGCTTACTTGGTTTTATACTTGGTTATATGCTTGGTTTCATACTTGGTTTTTGGCATAAACCATGCATCCTCTAATTATGTGCGTACATGATCATATTAGTTTTATAGCATTCATTACACCTCATCCATACACATTCACAATGCATTCTGGCATATGAGGAAATATCTTGAGGCATTATGATCATCAGTTAAGGCAAAATGGAAGAAAGGAGGGAATTTTGATTTCTGGAGAAACCAAATAACCTGCAGTCATTACCCAATGGGCAATGTATCTCTTTAGGCTTAAATTCTAAATCAGAAGGACTCTGATGGATTCAAATGAAAAGTATTTGAATTTTGGGCGCCTGGTAAGCTGTCAGAATGTGGATTGAAGGCAACTTGGTTTTAAGGAAAAACAAAATGTCCAACAGTTATTACCCAATGGGTAAAGGCATCTTGGCAAGTTGGGGAAGCAAATCTGAGCCTTTTGGGAAAGTAAAAAAGCAGATTTCATGTGGGGTTTATCATAGAATCTCTGTTGGTATAAGCTCACGGTTAAAGTGATCTAAAAAGATTCAAAAAGTGGGGGACCGCGGTGGAGCATATCCGACAAAAGTGTTGGCCCAAAAGTGCCTAAGACGGGGGGTGAATTAGGCTTTAAATTTATTCAAACAGAGTGATACCAAATCTTTCGAGCACTTAGCGAGTATTTGGAGCAAGAATGCGAGAGAGGAGAGTAAGTGAAAATGGACACAAGTAATTTTAAAGTGGTTCTCCCTCACCAGGTACCTCCACTACCTAAAGGACCCTCCTTTAGGATTTCAACCTCTCACTATCCTTAGATTTTTGCGGGTTCAACCTTAACCTTTTACAAACACAAGCTTTTCTAGGCTAAGCTCGAACCTTTACAAGTTTTTCACAGGTTAAACTCTAACCTTACACAAGCTTTTCACAGTCTAAGGTTGAACCTACCCTCAAATCTAATTCTAGACTTGAGTACCCAGCAAAACTAAATCAAGCCTTGATTACAAATTGCCCTTTGAACTAAATTCGCACTGTAAGCAGAAAAACCAGATCAGAAATCAAATCTTTTAGCTCAAGTATACACTCAGATTTTGCGCAATAGCTGGGATGTTCTTCCAGAGGTGTAAACATTCCTCTTTATAGAATCTGAGTTTGGGGGTTAAACTCCTGCAACGGCTCCTTATACTCCAGTTGACTTCAGTTTAATAAAAGCTTCAGTTTGGTGCCATTATGCATGTCAACTCCTTGGTTGCAAAGAATTACTAAATCTGGAAAGTTTGGACCACCATCTGGAGTTGAGTGGGAGTTAGGTGGGATTATCTTCTGCACTTCTATAAAGTTTTTCCTCTTAATTGTTCTCCAATTCAAACGGTTGGAAGTGGGATCTAAATGCTTACAGGACCACACGCAACTTGCACAAAAACTTGAAAGTGACAGCTCCGCAGATATGGTATCGATAAAAACCATATATTCTGTATCCAAGATATGGTATCGATAAAAACCATATGTCATGTGTCCAAGATATGGTATTGGCAGAAACCATATTTTTTCTACCGGCGAAAATCAACACAAGCAAAGCTAGCAATACACTTGTAATTTGTTAGTCTTCAAAACCAGATAATTAACAAGGTTAATGATGACATCTAAATGTTAGAGTTTTTATAATGGTTTTTGAATGGCTTTTACTATGTTTTCTTGATCGATTACGTATATAATCTTTATATTATTGTGTGTTTTCATGCATTGTATCAATTAGTACTTCAATTTTGCTGATTAAGTATTTTTATCAGGAATTTATTGTTTTTATTGATGAATGGAAGCTTTTTAGCCAAGTTTGGAAACTAGGCCCAATTTAGGAAACTACCTACAGTGAACACAGCTGACTATTTTGATTATTTTGGGAGTTTTAGGCATCGAAATTAAGTGAGACCAATTGGAGAAAAAACTAAACCTCCGGTTCTCTCTATGGATTAAATTTTATAATATTTGGACATGTCTACAAGGAGCAGTAATTATTTTAATCCAGCCCATGATGCAGATTTGTCTGTGCCGCCCAGGCTCAGTATTGCGGCGATATCTTGAGCTACAGAAGTTAAATTGAAGAGTTCTTTTTATCAAAAGAAAGCTGAGTGAATTTTCTAGAACTTTGTATAAGAGCCCAATGCCCAGTTTGGACGTCTTCTAGAGTAAAGTGGCGTACAAATTTCGGGTCAAAAAATTGGCAAAAGTCCAACTTGGAGTGCAAGTCAAGAATTCAATTTCCTTTCAAAGTAGGAGAGCCCCACCGACTTCCAGCAGCTAAAGACAGTATAAAAGGACCCCCTAGGTTGACATATTCAGAAGGCAGAAGTCAGAGGGCGAAGCTCTGCCGAATTGGTTAGTTATTAGGTCACACACACTAGTAGAGTTAGGGTTTTCACTCTTTTGGATCCTCTAGGTGGTGCCAAATTCCTCAACCAATTTCAAAGGTTATTCCCCACAACAATTCAACATTTTTCCAGCAAGATTTGAAGGTTTAAAGTCACAGAATCACCAGTCCAATTACAGCAGAAATCGACACCAGGAGAGTACAAGTCGACGCCATCATCACCAACACAAATCGGCTACCCGACTTCACTACTCCTTCGTCTTTTAGATTTTCTTTCTGTTAAATTGTTTACTTGATGAATTCTTGTGAGATTTTGATGATTTGCTATTTTATTATGAGGAACTAATTCTCTAATCTAGGATTAGGGATGTAGCCGATTACTTCTATGGTTTTATTATCTATGGATTGAGGTTTATTTAATTGATTGTGTTGATTGTTCAATCTATGTGTGCCGAATTTTATTATCTACTTTGGATTGATTCTTATTGATCGCAACATGTGAGAGCTGCGTGATTTATATGGAGATACCTAGAAGAACGTAGATTGATTGATGCTAAAATATGCGAGAGCTGATAGTTTCTTAGGGCTTGATTGATTGTTTTGTGCTTAATGAGTTTAGTATTGATGCTAGGCTATGCGAGAGCTAGGTAGTAATCTTTGCTGAATATTTGATTCAACATGTGAGAGCTGAGGATTAAGACATTAGAAACAATTGCCCAAAATCACACATCAACATTGAAATCGACATCCATGCATAATAAACCTAGATAGTAATTGTGTGAACCCCGATTTCCTAGATTGCTTTAGATATTAATAGAACTTCGCTTTAGATTAAGTTTGCGAATTCATTTCTTTTCCTTCTAGCCTAGAAGACATCACCCAACACCATCTTTTATTTTATTTGCCTAGATAATCATAAGTTGTGACATTAGATGGTACTTATTTTCCTTCTTCCGCGGATCGACCTTGATTAGACTACTACACTATATAGTACACTATGCGCTTGTAGTTAACAATCATTTACTCGTGAATTATTTGTGTGTCATGTTGTGAATTGATCAAGAATTATAAATTTGAAAAAGTCACGCGTAAATAAAACGCATAAAGCTTTTTCTGGCGCTATTGCCGGGGAGCAAACGGTTTTAGTACTATTGAGATTGTAGCTAGATTACTTTAGGTTTTATTTTTCGCATTAGTTTCTTTTTATTTTTTTTATTTTATTTAATTTATTTTTGTTTTCTTTTTTTTATAGTGTTGGTTATTTTGGTTGATGCCCAAGACGAGACGCGGTGCTTCATCAAGTCCAATTCCTGAAATCAATCCGGAGATCGAGAGAACCTTACACAAGCAACTACGCGCGAACAAGCGAAAGCAAAAGCAAGTCGTGGAGCCTGTGGAGTTTCTTCAAGACACTGAAATAGAAGAGGAAGCAGAAGTTGTAGCAGATAATTTCGAGACACTCATCCTGGCAGTAGAAGGAAACAAGATATTGCATGACTACGCAACACCGAGTTTGGATATTGGGCAGTCGAGCATTGCAAGGCCAGCGATCAATGCCAACAATTTCGAACTGAAGACAGCAGTCATTCACATGGTGCAACAGGAACAATTTGGAGGCTTGGATAATGAGGACCCGAATCAACATCTACAGACGTTTATGGAAATTTGTGGTTTGATCAAGATCAATGGGGCGACTGATGATGCAATTCGACGTCGCTTATTCTTGTTCTCTTTGCAAGGCAAGGCTAAGAAGTGGTTGAAGTCAGGAACAGTTGGAACATACAAGATGTGGGACGAGCTTTCAAAGGCTTTTCTTGCAAAGTATTATCCACCTGATAAAGCAGCACGTATCCGGAGCAAGATTACATCATTCACTCAATTCGATGGAGAAAGTTTCTGTGAAGCATGGGAACGTTACAAGGATCTTATTCAAGGATGCCCACAACATGGATTACCCGAATGGCTTGTAGTTCAATCTTTCTTTAATGGTTTAAATGAGCCTTTGCGCATGAGTTTGGGCGTAGCTTCAGGAGGGGCATTCATTGCGCAAGCAACAGATGTGGCGTATCAGGAATTGGAGAGAGCTCTTCACGATCAAACAACAAGCGAGCAGCTGGAATTCTGGCAGTGGAGACAGTGACAATGCTTAATTCAAAGCTAGATTCTTTGATTCAGCAGGTAAAATCATGTGTTGCTGCTATTATGCCGAGTTTAATATGTGATAAATGTGCAGGTGCTGGACACAATTCAATGAATTGTCCGACCGGTGACGAGTTGACCATTGAGCAGATGAACTACTTTCATCAACGCCAACAACAACGAGGACCCTACACCAACACAAACAATCTGGAATGGAGGAATCATCCTAATTTCTCATGGAGGGAGAGCAACCTGAACCAGCAAGGCAGTTTTCAAAGGAACGATTATGGGCAGAAGAGTTCAGGCATGCAAATTCCGAAGAATCAAGACATGGATCTTACATCTATGATGAAAAGCCATAATAGAGACTCAACGTATGCAACCGGAGATGATGAAAGGATTCAACAATCAGATGGCAAATATGGAGACTCACTCGAAGATGCTTGAGACGCAACTTGCGCAGCAAGAGAAGGCAATCATGAGGACACCAGGAAACCTACCGAGACAGCTCACAGTTAATCCGAGAGAGCAAGTCAAGGCTGTAGCACTTAGAAACAGAAAGCAGTTAGATGATCCCTATCCACCTAAAGAAGATGAAGCCGGCACCATCATTAAGCAAGAAGAAGAAGATGAGCAGCCGAAAGCGGAGAAGCAGTTACCTAAAAAGGGAGCAGAGGAAAAGAAGCAAGAGCAAGAGAAGTGGATTCCCAAGTGGAAGCTAGCAAAGCAGAAAAAAGAGAGCGACCGAAGGAGATATGGCCTGAAGTCAAAGCTTATGAACCACCGGTTCCATTCCCTCAGCGACTTCAGCAGGGAAAAAAAGACTAACAATTAAGGAGATTTCTTGAACATTTAAAGAGATTGCATATTAATGTTCCATTCACTGAAGTAATTTCTCAAATGCCTGCTTATGCTATGTTTCCCAAGGAAATTCTCTCCAGGAAAAAGAAGCTAGACGATTACGAGACAGTGGCTTTGACGGAGGAGTGCAGCGCAATCCTGTAGAACAAGCTGCCACAGAAACTGAAGGATCCTGGAAGTTTCTCTATTCCTTGCAATATTGGTTCTATGTGCATTGAGCGAGCTCTATGTGATTTGGGAGCCAGTGTTGAGAAGCTCGATATTGGAGAAATGAAGCCTACTACCATCTCTCTTCAGCTTGCGGATCAATCTGTTAAATATCCAGTGGGTATATTGGAGGATATTTCAATCAAGGTTGGGAAGTTCTTTGTACCAATCGATTTTGTGGTGCTCGACATGGAGAATGATTTTCAGATGCCGATTATTCTTGGGAGGCCGTTTTTAGCTACTGCTGGAGCTCAAACTGATGTTCGTGATGGAAAGCTTACTTTTAGGATTGGGAATGAGAAAATCGAGTTCGATGTCTTCCGTGCTACCGAAGGACGACTTGAAGAAGACAGTTGTTTCCGAGTTGATTTTATTGATGATGCTATGAAGGAAGCAAGCAAAGTAGCAAGTAGTGATGATCCACTTTTGAATTGCTTGGTGACGAGTGGCACTACTCAAGATGACGACATGGAGATTGCACAAAGTGCAAAAATTTTGCAATCTACGCCACCATTGGAAGCGACCGAAAACAAGAGCTTTGAGATGATTGGAGAAGAAAAGAAAGATGAGGATCGGAGCGTGCCACAGGTAGAGCTAAAACCATTACCATCTAAGCTACGGTATGCATTCTTAGGTCCCGACTCTACGTATCCTGTTATTATCAATGCCGAGTTGAGTAAAGTAGAGGAAGAGATGCTACTTGATGTGCTTAGAAAGCATAGAAGAGCTATTGGATATTCTGTTGAGGACTTGAAGGGAATTAGTCCTACATTCTGCATGCTTCGGATTTTGCTTGCGGAAGGTAGCAAACCGAGCATTGAAATTCAAAGGAGGCTTAATGAGAATATGAAGGAAGTTGTGAAAAAGGAGATTCTTATGCTTCTTGATGCAGGGATTATTTATCCAATTTCTGACAGTGAATGGGTAGCCCCAGTTCACGTGGCACCGAAGAAAGGAGGAATGACAGTGTTCAAGAACAAAGATGACGAGTTGATTCCGACGAGGACTGTTACAGGATGGAGAATGTGTATTGATTATAAGAAGTTGAACAGTGCGAAGCGCAAGGATCACTTTCCATTTCTATTTATCGATCAAATACTTGAGCGACTTGCTAAGCATTCTTATTATTCTATTTGGACGGATATTCGGAATTCTTTCAGATACCTATTCACCCGAATGATCAAGAGAAGACGACGTTCACTTGTCCGTATGGAGCTTTTGCTTATCGACGGATGTCTTTTGGGCTGTGCAACGCACCAGCCACTTTTCAGAGATGCATGATGGCGATTTTCTCTGACTACATAGAGAAAATTATGGAGGTTTTCATGGATGACTTTTCCGTCTACGGGAAGACATTTGGAGATTGTTTATCTAACCTAGCAAAGGTACTTACAAGATGTGAGGAGACTAATTTGGTACTTAATGGGGAAAAATGCCATTTTAGGGTACAAGAAGGAATTGTTCTTGGACACTTAGTTTCCGAACATGGGATTGAAGTAGGCAAAGCCAAGATAGATGTGATAAAGACCTTACCTCCACCGAATTCAGTCAAGGCAATTCGCAGTTTTCTTAGACATGCCGGATTTTACAGAAGATTCATTAAGGATTTCTCAAAGGTAGCCAAACCCCTTACCAATCTCTTGAACAATGATGTGCCTTTTGTCTTTGATGAATACTGTATGGAAGCATTCGACAAGCTCAAGAAGGAGCTGATTTCGGCACCCATCATTCAACCCCCTAATTATTCACTTTTGTTCGAGATTATGTGTGATGCAAGCGACTATGCTATAGGTGCAGTCTTAGGACAATGCCGAGATGGGAAGATGCACGCCATTTATTATGCAAGCAAGACTCTAGATGATGCTCAAGTTAATTATGCAACTACGGAGTTTGAGTTATTAGCAGTTGTATTCGCAATTGACAAGTTCAAGAGTTACCTTTTGGGTTCCAAGGTGATTGTTCACACGGAACATGCTGCATTGAAGTATTTGCTCCAGAAGAAAGATGCGAAACCACGACTTCTTCGATAGATTCTTATGTTGCAAGAATTCGACCTGGAGATAAAGGACAAGAAAGGAACGGAGAAATTAGTTGCGGATCATTTATCAAGATTGCAATTGGAGAAAGACGAAAAGCAAGAAGAGGAGAAGCGGATCAATGATGCACTTCCGGACGATTACCTCGCCATGGTCAATATGATTTCCACAAAGCAACCTCCTTGGTTTGCCGAGTTCGTTGATTATCTATATCGCATGGGATACATTCCGAGTGATAGGAGCAATTTTAATCATGTCTACAATCAAGGAGATTTTCATGGAAGGCGATTCACCGAAAAGCTTCATGATCCACCATAACCGCCCATCCATCCAGTCCAGCTAAGACGATAGTAAAGAAGCGCTGTTTGGGAGGCAACCCACAATTAAAGGTAGTTTAGTGTTTTGAGTCTTTTATTTTTATTAATTTTTGTTTTTGTTTTGTTTTTTAGTCTATGCAGATTGCAAGAAGAAGGAATTTTTCGAGGAGAGATCAACCACATTGAGGAAGGGTCAAGACAAATTCTTCATCAAATTAACCAAAGAAGCTTTTCTTAAACTCAAACTTTTGCTTTTCTGCATAATTTGTTTGATGATTTGCTTGAGTGCTTTGTTGGATTTTATTTACATTTAGCACATACCCTTAGGTTCCGATGGAAAGTTCATAATACACTTAGGCTAAATTAGAGGAGACAATTTTTAGGATTAGATTTTAGGATTTTCTTTATTTTTCTAGCACCCTAGGATTTTTCACCTTTTCATAATTCATTAAAAAGATTAAAATAAAAAAAATAGAAAATCAGAAAAAATCAGAAAAATATTTTAGAAAAACACAAAAACATTGAAAAACAAAAAAATTTGGGTCAAGACATACCGATTAGTGCACCGTGGCGCATAAGGAGGACAATTAGCGCTCGCACGGGCTAGCTAAGGCACACCAACCCGCCCACCAAGCACGCACCAAGGCGCCACAATGCGCAGGTCAGCGAGCACCAACCAGCCCGGCCGGACGCACCTACAGGCGCACCAATTGGCACACCCGCAAGCACGCCAACCAGCGCACCCGAGGCACACCCAGGCACACCAAGGCACACCAAGGCACCCCAAAAGCGCGCCCATCTGCACCAAAGGCACGCTTGCAGCAGACCAAACTTGAGAGCACAAGGAGCCCATGCGACCAACTCGATTTCTTTCTTTTTTGGGCACCTTTAGATGTGATTTTTCTTGTTAGTCCTAGACCCACCAAAAATATATATAGGATAATATTCCTTTAGTTTTTCAGATTAGGATTTAGATTTTATTTTATTTTGTTTAGGTTAGGGATTTTCTAATCCTAGGAGAAATAGGATTCCTAGTACACACCTACTTTGATTACTAGTTTGAGGAGGATTCCTAGTACCCATAGGAGACCAAAGTCGGCACCAACAACACCAATTCCACCGCCTCTAGAGCCTATAAATACACACACATACCCCTCATATTTTACCACACCAAAATCATTCAAGCTCTAGAGATCCTTACATCTAGTGCCGATTTTACTTCCCTAGCACCTTTAGGTTTTTCTTTGATTTTTCTTTTAGTCTCCTACTCTCTTTAGCCCTAGTACAAGATGACTTTTCCCAAGAACACCCCTAGGAAGACCAATACCAACCCTTGCCGACCAAACTTCACCATCACCAACCATGTCCCGCGCTTTATCCCTATGCCCAAGTTTACCAACTACAATCCGGGATGGATTTCCGATGCAAATCACGCTAGGTTCGACAAAGGAGACCTCTAGTTCCTACGAGGTACATTGATTTTGAGGTGGTTGAATCTTACAATCTTGAGGAGCCGATTGGCAAGTATCTTGCCAACATAGGACTGGTCGATTTTTGCAAGATTAGAGAGCCGTCATATGAGGAGCTTACTTATGAGTTTCTTGCTACTTATGGGTATGACGTGGATCTCAAGAACATTTATGATGAAGGCTACGTCAAGTTTAGGCTTGCAAGGAAAGATTATGAGATGAGCTTAATTGATTTCTGATATGTGTGCATATCATATACTATTTTGGAGCATAAAATACCCCTTTTGCCAAGCATTTAGTTAAGATCATGCATGTATTTATAGTTTTTAGCTTGTTATCCACTAGTTTCGCCTCCACTTATTAGTTTATGCTTTCAGGTACCTTTTGTTGCAAATTGGCTTGATTCTTGAAGCTTTGGAGCCTTTTGAAGGATTCTGAAAAGTTTGGAGCCAATACATGAAGATTTCTTGACGATCAGTTTTCAACGGTGTCACACCGTTGAAACCCGCGGACCAGAACCAGGTGCATTACAATTCCAACTACAATGGATTACTTGTTGGCCAAGTAATATGTGGCACCACCGACTTGTTGCTGCTCCTAAAGGAAATAAAAGAAGCCTTTATTGCGCATAAAAAGAAGGAGAACTCCTAGGATAAATTAATTCCTACTTTTTAGTTACCTTAGCTAGATTGTAGGAATTAAAAGCTAGGGTTTTAGAATAATTAAAAAGGGGCATCGACAACAGCTTTGGACACTTTTCTTTCTCTGGAGATTAGTGTCGGCAGCAGCAGCAAGGAGAAGAAGAGCACTCTCTTCGAATTCTTTCTTTTGTTCTTTTTACGGTTTGTATGAAAAACAAATCCTCCATGCTTGTTTACTATTTTACCATGAACTAATCCTCTTTTCTAGATCAAGAGGGATGTAGCTACTTAACTCTTTTTATGGTTTAATTATCCCTCCAGCAGTTTTCTTTATTGGATTTCTTGATTGATTTATGTGTGCTTAATCTAAGTTTGAAGCTTGATCACCTTTATACTTATTTTAGGAGTTAAGCTAAGTACCGACAGGAGACGCTTAATTCTGGAAAATCGTAGATCATCCTTAATCTAGGTGCTGAAAGGCATTAGGATTATTGTGGAATTAGTAACAACACATAACGTCATTGCACTTAGGAATAGGTTTGATCCATGACAGTGGTAAGATTGACCTTTGAGACGAAATTATACCTCCAAAATTCGATAATTTCACCCTAGGTTGTCACCCATCAAGAAAACGAATAGAAAGCTGTAGATTTTAGCGAACAGTGTCGCCCCGTTCGCGGACACAGAACAATCTGTTAGCAGAATCTGGAGGATAATTAAGGCATAAAAGGATAGAGTAGTGAACCCCAATTGATCTAGACCTTCTATAATCTGATCTTCTCATATAATTCTCAGTTTATTTGCGTTTATTTTTATTGTTGATCACAATCTCAATTCAAATCTTCAAACCGATTACTCTTTTTACTATTTTCTGCCTAACGGAGTGAGTCTATTGATTAATTATTCTGCCTATAGGGGTCCTGCAAGTGCACAGGGTTGTTGTAGTACTATCAAGGTCGTATCCATAGGGACTGGGTTGAGCCGGTTACCTTCAAATAGACAAATTAGGCTTAAACAAACAAGGACTAAAATATGAGGTGAATGCTATTGAAATGTAAAATGGGCAGTAAAATAAAGGAAACAACAAAGTTGGAGTAGGAAAAGATCAGATTTAGTGAAGTCTTAGGTGTCCGAGGTTCACATGTCCTGCTTCATGACTTAAATTGCTCAACAGCCTCACAACAGGCTTAGCCTGTTTGACGGCCTGTGTTTAATAAGATGTCTTGAAGGGGCTCCCGACCTAATGTACTACCAACGGCTTTCGATCTTATTGATAGTTCCCTAAGCTTCCATCTACCCTCTATCACTAGAATAGACGTCCACTTAGGGGTGAAATTTGGTGTTGGGGCATGTTTTCCACAGCCTCTCCCTATCTTCTTTCGAATAGCTAAGGAGTGAAGGCTGACTATTGTTAGTCTAGCACACTTGGCTTCTCCTTTCGGTCCTTCACAAAGCTGCTATTAGATTAAAAATAGGCTACTCAATAATCAATCAGGAATCAGATTAAAATAGTGTCGTTCTTCTTACCTGTGCCGCAACAGGCTGAGCCAGTGTTGAGCCAGTGCTGAGCCTATGGCTGGGCCTGTCGAGAACACAAAGTCAATTACACATATCAATCCTTGCAAGCGCTCTCAACCTATACTGAACCCAATTGTTTTCACTTATAGGTTTCTCCCAAGGCTCTTATGCATCCGAATGCTTTTGCATCGGTCAAAACCAAGGGGATTAAGATTGGGTGTTGGGGCTAATTCCTCAATTAATTCCTAACTTCAGTGAAAAGCAAGAAACTAAGGGATGGTTGTTGTTGTTCCAGTAACTATGGGTTCTTCTTTCGGTCCTTCACCTAGCTACCTATCATCATGCAATGGTTTGGCCAGAACTCAAACATGTATCAAGTGTGCAACAACCAAAACAAGAAAAACGGGTTTAGAGCATAAGATGAGCAATTTATTACAATGAAGTCAAAGACAAGTTCTCCCCTTCAACCGAAGAGGGGTTGTTCAGTTCATGCTCAAAATTAAAGAAACAACAAAAACAAAGAAAAGCATCAGGTTGGGAACAACTGGGAGGCTAGGGGCAACATGATTTCTACAGCAAAAGCTGCAGAATCCTGTGCCCCATTGAAACTAGGTTTTTGCCTCTATTCCTAACCTTCTGTAATTTCTTTGGATCGATGGATTAATCGATGCTCAGTTCTTCTTCCTTCTTCCTGTTTATAGGCGTGGATCTTCTTTTTCTCTCTTCTCCCACTTGCTGAAAGGTAAAGGATTTGGGCAAGTTGGGTTTCAGTTGCCCATCATGTTCCTTGGGATATGGCACCCTGGGAGGTGTGTCGAGGCTGAATTTTTCAAATCTGCAGATTTTAGAACACTTTAGGGGAAGATAATAGTTCTTTAATTGCAATATTCCCTAGGTGTAATGATTATCCCCCCTTTCCCATGCCTAAAGTCTTTTGAAACGTTCAGGTTGTGATTGTAGAGTTGAAAATTTTGCAAGGGGTGAAGCTCTGCAAGTGGCTGAGTTTTAAATTCATTTTTCGCGCTTCTGGTCATCTGCAGATTTCAGAGGCTCCGCCTATGCTGGGCCTGTGTCTGAGGCTGTGTGCTATCTCTTTCCATTTTTTTCAGCAATTGAATTCAACTCTTCTTGAGATTGATGTGGTGGCGTGATGGCTTCGTGGATCAAGGCAAAGGTGGTAAAATTCAGTGGATAACTTGTGATTGGAGGGGGATTCGTGGCCTTTTAATGATTCTGCAATGAAGAACAGGCTCGAAACAGACTTTTGCTGTGCCAGAGGCTGTTTCTTCAAATTCTCCAATAAAATCTCCAAAATTCTTCAAAATGCACCTGGAATCACTAATCGTACAGTAGGGGATGGGATTTAAGGGAATATGATGAAATAATGCAAGGCAATGCATATAATCATGATAAATTGAGAGTAAATACATCTAAAATTATGCCTAAAACCATGCACATTTCATGTGTATCAAAATACCCCAAACTGAAGATTTTGGTTGTCCTCAAGCAAACAGAAAAGAAAAGAAGGCATGATTTTGAAAGGAAGTAAGGACAATTCCAATGCATCAGATTTTCACTAGGTGTCTCCCTTGTGGAGTCTCAATTCAGGCATCCTCTTATTTTCCTTCAAAACTGCATTTGATTCCAACCAAACTCCTTGTCAGCAGTTTTTGTCATAAAAATCACAGGAATAATTCTGCAACCGGCCTCTATTCCTTCTGCCATCTGAGGGATTCAGTTAGAGATTGAAAAGTGAAAAACAATACCTCATATGCAGACCCATTACCTCTTGTCTCCACTAATGTGCGTAAGTCATCAAGCTAGGATCACTAGGACTTTATCTGTATTGTATTGAGGCTGGGTGAGGGTTGTCAAAGGAAGGTGGATCGTTTTCATAAAGGTGGATGGCTTGTGAACTCGATTCTTTTGTTCTTGTTCAAGAACAGCCTGAGACCGTGTAGAGGCTGTTTGACTTTGTATTTTCTGAGAACACATACTGTTCAGCAACTGTGTCCCAGAACTTCAATTACTCTTGTGATAACCACTGACTCCAACAGATGGATTGGATTTGTGTTCTTTGGTGGAGTATGATTTGCCTTGTCCTTTCTCCCTTATTTGTTTTTCTTCTCTCTCTCTTTTTTTTTTCTTCTTACTATATTTTTCATTTTCTCTTTTTCTTTTGCAAGGGAGGAGGGAGTACATGTATTTCGTGGTATTCTAAATTTTGCACAGGCTGAGTATGGGCAATCTTGTTTTCACAATTTGCTCAAATCTTATTCACAGGCTCATCGACAAGGTGAGGCTGTTTGAAGGAATTTGTGCCCTTAGACATTGATGGCCCTTGCTCATGGCTGCAAATGGTTGAGGTGGGATGTGTAGGGTGAAGGAATGAAATAGGGCCATCATAATCGGCTCAAATGGGGTTGCAAGGGTTTGATGAGTGAGGTATGGATTTGTGTGAGCTGTAGTTATGCCAAAGATGGCCCAGATCCTTTCCTTGCTTGAAGATTCTGCTTTAAATTTCGCCTTGACAGAGGTGAGGGCCTGTTCTAAGGTAGATAGGCTAAGCCTGTTTCGTTTAGAAAATTTTTTTAACAGGATCCATCTCATCTGACAGAATTCATAGAATGCAGTTGCTTGATTATTTTGTTCTGCTTATTTTGAGAAAATAAGACAAGTCATGAGATTAGAATCTAAGCAGAGTTAAATG
Organism: Turnera subulata; assembly: GCA_028386065.3. Lineage (NCBI taxonomy): Eukaryota > Viridiplantae > Streptophyta > Magnoliopsida > Malpighiales > Passifloraceae > Turnera > Turnera subulata. The sequence continues at coordinate 172,917 of JAKUCV010001230.1, read as the reverse complement.
GAAAAAGAGAAGGTGCATAAATATAAGGACAGGCTTACACTGGGAGGAACACAATGAAAATAGATAAAATTTAAAATGCATTACATGAACACTGGAAAATACTTCGAGTCATTTTATGGCTAAATTGCACCCTAAATACCCCAAACTGAAAATCTGCAGTGTCCTCACTACCAAAACTAAACAAAAACAGGGTGCAATGCCGAAATTAATTACCCCAAACTAAAAGTTAACCTATGTGGTAAAGGGGTATTTAAGCTAAACTCTAAAATGTTGAAATCGATTGGGGGAAGGGGGTAGTGGATTGTGCAGACAGGATTGATCAATTCCTATCTTAACAAGTCTAGTCCTCCTATTTTGTTGAATTAGTCGTTGGGTAGGTGGAATGCCTCAATCAAAATACAAAATAACATAAGCTCATCCTGTGTGTGTTAGCGTGTAAAACCACCATAACAACTCTTAATGCAAAGCACCATGAAATGCAAATGCGGAACGGGTTTATAACTTCCCTGGTTAAATTCTGACTTGTCAATTCCATTTCTCACTGATTTGCAACACTTAAAGGTTAGCAACACAAGAAAAATACACAAAGAAAATAAAAAAACCAAAGGAAAATAAAAAGAAAGGTTTAGATATTAAAAAGCCTAATAAATCCAAATGAAAGGAAATAGTATCAAGCACCAGTCCCTGGCAACGGCGCCAAAAACTTGATAAGGGTCCTGCAAGTGCACAGGGTTGTTGTAATACTATCAAGGTCATATCCACAGGGACTGGATTGAGCCTGTTACCTTCAAATAGACAAATTAAGCTTAAACAAACAAGGACTAAATATGAGGTGAATGCTATTGAAATGTAAAATGGGCAGTAAAATAAAGGAAACAACAAAGTTGGAGTAGGAAAAGATCTGATTTAGTGAAGTTTTAGGTGTCCGAGGTTCACATGTCCTGCTTCATGCTTTAAATTGCTCAACAACCTCTCAACAGGCTCAGCATGTTTGACGGCCTGTGTTTAATAAGATGTCTTGAAGGGGCACCCGACCTAATGTACTACCAACGACTTTCGATCTAATTTATAGTTCCTTAAGCTTCCATATACCCCCTATCACTAGAATAGGCGTCCACTTAGGGGTGAAGATGTTTACCCACAGCCTCTCCCTATCTTCTTTCGAACTGCTAAGGAGTGAAGGCTGACTATTGTTGGTCTATCACACTTGGCTTCTCCTTTCGGTCCTTCACCGAGCTGCGACTAGATTAAAAATAGACTACTCAATAATCAATCAAGAATCAGATTAAAAGTTGTGTCGTTCTTCTTGACTGTGCCGCAATAGGCTGAGCCAGTGCTGAGCCAGTGCTGAGCCTGTGGCTGGGCCTGTCGAGAACACGAAGTCAATTACACAGATCAGTCCTTGCAGGCGCTCTCAACCTACACTGAACCCATTTGTCTTCACTCACAGGTTCCTCCCAAGGCTCTCACGCATCTTAATGCTTTTGCATCGGTCAAACCAAGGGGATTAAGATTGGGTGTTGGGGCTAATTCCTCAATTAATTCCTAACTTCTGTCAAATGCTAAAAACTATGGGATGGTTGTTGTTGTTCCAGTAACTATGGCTTCTCCTTTCGGTCCTTCACCTAGCTACCTATCATCATGCAAGGGTTTGGCCAGATCTCAAACATGTATCAAGTGTGCAACAACCAAAACAAGAAAAACGGGTTTAGAGCATAAGATGAGCAATTTATTACAATGAAGTCAAAAACAAATTCTCCCCTTCAACCTAAGAGGGGTTGTTCAGTGCATGCTCAAAATTAAAGAAACAATAAAAACAAAGAAAAGCATTAGGCTGGGAACAACTGGGAGGCTAAGGGCAACATGATTTCTACTACAAAAGCTGCAGAATCCTGTGCCCCCTTGAAACTGGATTTTTGCCTCTGTTTCTAAGCTTCTGCAATTTATTTGGATCGATGGATTAATCGATGCTCAATTCTTCTTCCTTCTTCCTATTTATAGGTGTGGATCTTCTTTTTTTCCCTTCTCCCACTTGCTGAAAGATGTGGAATTTGGGCAAGTTGGGTTTCAGTTGCCCATCGTGTTCCATAGGATAAGGCACCATGGGAGGTGTGTCGAGGCTGAATTCTTCAAATCTGCAGATTTTAGAACACTTTAGGGGAAGATAATAGTTCTTTAATTGCAATATTCCCTAGGTGTAATGATTATCCCCTCTTTCCCACGCCTAAAGTCTTTTGAAACGTTCAGGTTATGATTGCAGAGGTGAAAATTTTGCAAGTGGTGAAGCTCTGCAAGTGGCTGAGTTTTAAATTCATTTTTCGCGTTTCTAGTCCTCTGCAGATTTCACAGGCTCAGCCTGTGCTGGGTCTATGCCTGAGGCTGTGTGCTATCTCTTTCCATTTTTCTCAGCAATTGAATTCAGCTCTTCTTGAGATTGATGTGGTGGCATGATGGCTTCGTGGATCAAGGCAAAGGGTGTAAAATCCAGTGGATAACTTGTGATTGGAGGGGGATTCGTGGCCTTCTGATGATTATGCAATGAAGAACAGGATCGAAACAGGCTCTTGCTGTGCCAGAGGCTGTTTCTTCAAATTCTCCAATAAAATCTCTAAAATTCTTCAAAATACACCTGGAATTACTAATTGTACAGGAGGGGATGGGATTTAAGGGAATATGATGAAATAATGCAAGGCAAGGCGTATAATCATGATAAATTGAGAGTAAATACAGCTAAAATTATGCCTAAAACCAAGCACATTTCATGTGTATCAAAATACCCCAAACTGAAGATTTTGGTTGTCCTCAAGCAAACAGAAAAGAAAAGAAGGCATGATTTTGAAAGGAAGTAAGGACAATTCCAATGCATCAGATTTTCACTAGGTTTCTCCCTTGTGGTGTCCCAATTCAGGCATCCTCTTATTTTCCTTCAAAACTGCATTTGATTCCAACCAAACTCCTTGTCAGCAGTTTTTGTCATAAAAATCACAGGAATAATTCTGCAACCGGCTTCCATTCCTTCTGCCGTCTGAGGGATTCAGTTAAAGATTGAAAAGTGAAAAACAATACCTCATATGCAGACCCATTACCTCTTGTCTCCACTAATGTACATAAGTCATCAAGCTAGGATCACTAGGGCTTTATCTGTGCTGTATTGAGGCTGGGTGAGGGTTGTCAAAGGAAGGTGGATTGTTTTCATAAAGGTCGATGGCTTGTGAACTCGATTCTTTTGTTCTTCTTCATGAACAGCTTAAGACCGTGTAGAGGCTGTTTGACTTTGTATTTTATGAGATCTAATACTATTCAGCAACTGTGTCCCAATACTTCAATTACTCTTGATATAACCACTGACTCCAACAGATGGATTGGATTTGTGTTCTTTGATGGAGTATGATTTGCCTTGTCCTTTCTCCCTTATTTTTTTCTTTTCTCTCTTTTTTTTTTCTTCTTACTTTATTTTTCATTTTCTCTTTTTCTTTTGCAAGGGAGGAGGGAGTACATGTATTTGGTGGTATTCTAAATTTTGCACAGGCTGAGTATGGGCAATCTTGTTTTCACAATTTGCTCAAATCTTATTCACAGGCACATCGACAAGGTGAGGCTGTTTGAAGGAATTTGTGCCCTTAGACACTGATGGCCCCTGCTCATGGCTGCAAATGGTTGAGGTGGGATGTGTAGGGTGAAGGAATGAAATAGGGCCATCATAATCGGCTCAAATGGGGTTGCAAGGGTTTGATGAGTGAGGTATGGATTTGTGTGGTCTGTAGTTATGCCAAAGATGGCCTAGATCCTTTCCTTGCTTGAAGATTCTGCTTTAAATTTCGCCTTGACAGAGGTGAGGGCCTGTTCTAAGGTAGACAGGCTAAGCCTATTTCGTTTAGAAAAATTCTTTAACAGGATCCATCTCATTTGATAGAATTCATAGAATACAGTTGCTTGATTATTTTGTTCTGCTCATTTTGAGAAAATAAGACAAGTTATGAGATTAGAATCTAAGCAGAGTTAAATGGAAAAAGAGAAGGTGCATAAATATAAGGACAGGCTCACACTGGGAGGAACACAATGAAAATAGATAAAATTGAAAATGCATTACATGAACACTGGAAAATACTTCGAGTCATATTATGGCTAAATTGCACCCTAAATACCCCAAACTGAAAATCTGCAGTGTCCTCACTACCAAAACTAAACAAAAACAGGGTACAATGCCGAAATTAATTACCCCAAACTAAAAGTTAACCTATGTGGTAAAGGGGTATTTAAGCTAAACTCTGAAATGTTGAAATCGATTGGGGGAAGGGGGTAGTGGATTGTGCAGACAAGATTGATCAATTCCTATCTTAACAAGTCTAGTCCTTCTATTTTGCTGAATTAGCCGTTGGGTAGGTGGAATGCCTTAATCAAAATACAAAATAACATAGGCTCATCCTGTGTGTGTTAGCGTGTCAAACCACCATAACAACTCTTAATGCAAAGCATCATGAAATGCAAATCCGGAACGGGTTTAGAACTTTCCTGGCTAAATTCTGACTTGTCAATTCCTTTTCTCACCGAGTTGTAACACTTAAAGGTTAGCAACACAAGAAAAATACATAAAGAAAATAAAAACAACCAAAGTAAAATAAAAGAAAAGGTTTAGATAATAAAAAGCCTAATGAATCCAATTGAAAGGTAATAGTATCAAGCACCAGTCCCCAGCAACGGCGCCAAAAACTTTATAGGGGTTCTGCAAGTGCACAGGGTTGTTGTAGTACTGTCAAGGTCATATCCACAGGGACTGGGTTGAGCCTGTTACCTCCAAATTAGGCCTAAACAAACAAGGACTAAATATGAGGTGAATGCTATTGAAATTTAAAATGGGCAGTAAAATAAAGGAAACAACATAGATGGAGTAGGAAAAGAACAGATTTAGTGAAGTCTTAGCTGTCCGAGGTTCACATGTCCTGCTTCATGCTTTAAGTTGCTCAACAGCGTCACAACAGGCTCAGCCTGATTGACGGCCTGTGTTTAATAAGATGTCTTAAAGGGGCTCCCGACCTAATGTACTACCAACGGCTTTCGACCTTATTGATAGTTCCCTAAGCTTCCATCTACCCCCTCTCACTAGAATAGACGTCCACTTAGGGGTGAAGTTTGGTGTTGGGGCATGTTTTCCCACAGTCTCTCCCTATCTTCTTTCGAACGGCTAGGGAGTGAAGGCTGACTATTGTTGGTCAACCACACTTGGCTTCTACTTTCGGTCCTTCACCAAGCTGCTACTAGATTAAAAATAGGCTACTCAATAATCGGTCAAGAATCAGATTAAAAGTGGTGTCATTCTTCTTGACTGTGCCGCAACAGGCTGAGCCAGTGCTGAGCCTGTGGCTGGGCCTGTTGAGAACACAAAGTCAATTACACAGATCATTTCTTGCAGGCGCTTTCAACCTATACTGAATTCATTTATTTTCACTCACAGGTTCCTCCCAAGGCACTCACTCATCCTAATGCTTTTGCATCGGTCAAACCAAGGGGATTAAGATTGGGTATTGGGGCTAATTCCTCAATTAATTCCTAACTTCTGTCAAAAGCTAGAAACTAAGGGATGGTTGTTGTTGTTCTAGTAACTATAGCTTCTCCTTTCGGTCCTTCACCTAGCTACCTACCATCATGTAAGGGTTTGGCCAGAACTCAAACATATATCAACTGTGCAACAACCAAAATAAGAAAAACGGGTTTAGAGCATAAGATGAGCAATTTATTACAATGAAGTCAAAAACAAGTTCTCCCCTTCAACCTAAGAGGGGTTGTTCAGTGCATGCTCAAAATTAAAGAAACAACAAAAACAAAGAAAAGCATCAGGTTGGGAATAACTGGGAGGCTAGGGGCAACACGATTTCTGCAACAAAAGCTGCAGAATCGTGTGCCCCCTTGAAATTGGGTTTTTGCCTCTGTTCCTATGCTTCTGCAATTTCTTTGGATCGATGGATTAATCGATGCTCAGTTCTTCTTCCTTCTTCCTATTTATAGGCGTGGATCTTCTTTTTCCCTCTTCTCCCACTTGCTGAAAGGTATGGGATTTGGGCAGTAGCGTTTCAGTTGCCCATCATGTTCCTTGGGATAACGCACCTTGGGAGGTGTGCTGAGGCTGAATTCTTCAAATCTGCAGATTTTAGAACACTTTAGGGGAAGATAATAGTTCTTTAATTGCAATATTCCTTAGGTGTAATGATTATCCCCTCTTTCCCGTGCCTAAAGTCTTCTGAAATGTTCAGGTTATAATTGCAGAGTTGAAAGTTTTGCAAGTGGTGAGGCTCTGCAAGTGGCTGAGTTTTAAATTCATTTTTCGCGTTTCTGGTCATCTGCAGATTTCGGAGGCTCAGCCTGTGCTGGGCCTGTGCCTGAGGCTGTGTGCAATCTCTTTCCATTTTTCTCAACAATTGAATTCAGCTCTTCTTGAGATTGATATGGTGGCGTGATGGCTTCGTGGATCAAGGCAAAGGTGGTAAAATCCAGTGGATAACTTGTGATTGGAGGGAGATTCGTGGCCTTTTAATGATTCTACAATGAACAACAGGCTCGAAACAGGCTCATGCTGTGCCAGAGGTTGTTTCTTCAAATTCTCCAATAAAATCTCTAAAATTCTTCAAAATGCACTTGGAATCACTAATCATATAGTAAGGGATGGGATTTAAGGGAATGTGATGAAATAATGCAAGGCAAGGCATATAATCATGATAAATTGAGAGTAAATACATCTAAAATTATGCCTAAACCATGCACATTTCATGTGTATCACTAGTCTCTGTGGATACGACCTTGTGTGCTACTACGATCTGTGCGCTTGCAGATTTTACGCATCAATTTCAACAAAATTTTTGGTTTTGATGTCGAAGGATTGCGAGTTCCTAGTTGTAGCTTTAGCTCAAGAGTCATGATGGACACGATTAATATTGACTTATACACTCCTGGCTCTTGCTTAGCTACTGACTTGTGCATTAAGGACAATGCACTAAGGTACTTACACAAAGTTTTGGCACACTCTTTCTTTGGAAGAACCAAAGATGCACACAAGGTGTAATGTGATGAGCTTTTTGTAGTCTTTTGCAAGGTACACTGGTACAAACTCAATGGAAGAATTTGGTTGCTGTAGAATTTTGCTCATATCTGCAAAGGAGAAGGCGAGATTGCATATGAAGGGTTAATCACCCATATTGTGAAATTCTTAGGAATTAACCTAGAGCCATACACTTTAACCCCTTCAAACCCTGCGATAGAGAGTGTGCATATGCATGTAGCCAAAGCAATGAACCTAGACCTCCATGAACCCATAGATCCATATCCTTTTAGTGATGAAAAAGAGGTTGATGAGGAATGCTTTTGTGTTAGCACACAACCGATCCACCGTAAGCCACCATCGTCAACATCATCTGTGGAGTCTGATTCCTCCAACATCTTCGACTTTTTCATGGGATGGGAAGCTCAAGTCGATGGCATCGCCAATCTCAACAAAACCACCGGCCAAATACTCTCTCAAATGAAAAAATTGGTTGACATCATTGGTAAGTTAGGGAGAGTCATGTGCAACAAATTGGATGACCAAGAAAAGACCATCGCGTAACTTAGGAAGAAGCTAGAGAACATTGAGAGCACACTTGCCAAGGAATAGTTTCATGCATAATTATTCTATGTGTCGTGTTTCTATTGCTTTATGTCTTTACTTTTATAGGATGCAGTAAATGCTATTCATCCTCGTGGCAATTTAAATTTCATGTCAATTGTATTTAATTTTGGTGTCATGAACACTTAGTGGCAATACAATTTCGATTTCTCTATCTCTCTTATGGTTGAATCTTACTTTCACTCTTACTTTGATTCTCTTTTGTTATGTGCTATACATGTTTCAATCTAAGTTTGAGGAGAGTACCTCACCTATGTGCCTATCTTTTTATCCTTTGTTTCTTTTCTTTCTTAGCCACTGAGGACATTGTCCGATTTAAGTTTGAGGAGGGGAAACAAATTTCTTTGCAATTTGTTTGTGTTTGTTTGTTTAGTGTCAATAAAGAGCATGTTTTTGACTTTAATATTTTGAGTATGCATATTTTTTATTCTAGATTACTTAGTAAAAAGCCATTAACTTTTTCAAAATTATTTTTTTAAAATTGTTTTCAACTTTATTTTCCAAATTTTTTTCAAAATTGTTTTTCAAATTTCATTTTCAAAAAAAAATGGACAAAAAATAAAAAAATCGAAAATACCCAAAAAAAATTTCTTTGTTTTTTCAAATTGTTTTCAAACCCATCATTCTACGATCAGGATGATTTTGTTGATGGACAACCAAGAGAGTTACTTTGAGTTTTCGAAATCGTTTTCTTTATATGCAAGAAGTTTGATTTTTGATTGATCTTGTATTCATGCTTAGTTATGATGAAATCATGCAAGTTCTAGCATTCTTTGCTTAGTATTTTTCGATACCCTATGCATTATTTTTCAAAATTTTTGACGTCAACATATATGCCCTAGAACAAGTTTTCAGAACTTTTCAAAGCAAATTTTTCGTATAGATGCTCAATGAAAGAGATGATTTAGGCATTCTTTGATTAAAACAACGAGCCAATAAAAAGTTAACCCCTTTTGAGCCTAAATCTTGGTAACTAATTTTTCTTTCTTTACCCACATTACCCACCTTTAACCCTTTAAAACCTTAGGGCTACTATTCTTTTCTTTCATTATCCACACCCTATTTTTCAAAGTTGCTTAAGAGATTTTTGTTCTATGTTTTTATCAAGATTTTTCTATGATAAGTGCAATTGTACCAAATCTTTTCACATCCAAGAAGGTCTATGCATTGAAGATGTTTGCACTTTCAATTGTTTCAAGTAAGTTATGGAATGTCAAGCGCAGAAAAAAAAAAAAGAAAAAAAATTTAACAAAGTCGATTTTAAAAAAAAAGTCCAAAAAAGTGATGGAAATTGCGCAATCAATGGTTCCTGAAACAAGTTGAATTTTCTTTTGATGATCACATGATGGATATTATTTCAAGACTTGCACTTTGAGAAATCTTTTTAACTTCTTGATAATGCTCATTGCAATCTTTTCTTATGTGAATTTTTGAATTTTGATTTCCCTATATACCTTTTCTTTGATCAACCTTTACCCAAGACCCCATTACAACCCTTTGTAAAGTCCTATTGTTCTTTTTCAGAGTGTTTATTCATAATAGTGGAGTTAAGTTCTGGAATTTGCCTATGGGACCTGTTTTTCAAATTTTCATGACGTCAATTCATTCTTACATGCAAATGGGTAGTTGATTTTTGTTAAGTGATTTGTGTGAAAGCTTGTGCGGGTACGTCTGACTATGGCATGGATGCTTTTTCATGAGATTTTCTTTCTTTCTTCGCATATTGATCTTAAATGTTTTTCATAAGCTCTTGGTGATTATCTTGGAAGTCTTGATATATGAATTCTTTTTGATTGTGTGACTCGGTGGAGATTTTCAAAGCCCTCACTTGGTTTGTTTTGTTTTATTTGCTTGAGGACAAGCAAAGTTTAAGTTTGAGAAGATTTGATAACGTCTAAATATTAGTATGTTTATGATGGTTTTGAATGGCTTTTTTTATGTTTTCTATGTCAATTATGTGTATATTCTTTATATTATTGTGTGTTTTCATGCATTGTGTCAATTAGTACTTAAATTTTGCTGATTAAGTGTTTTTACTAGGAATTTATCATTTTTATTGAAGAGTGGAAGTTTTTTAGCCAAGTTTGGAAACCAGACCCAATTTAGGAAACTTTTTGCAGTGAGCATAGCCAACTATTTTAAAGATTTCGTGAGTTTTAGGCATCAAAATTAAGTGAGACTAATTGAAGATGAAACTAGACTTCCAGAGTTTTTTATGCATTAAATTTCATATTTTTTAGACGAGTCTACAAGGAGTAGTAACTATTTTAATCCAGCCCAGGATGCAGATTTTTCTGTGCCGACCCAGGCCCAGTGTTTCGGCAATATCTGGAGCTCAGAAGTCCAATTGAAGAGTTCTTTTTATGAAACGAATGCTGAGGGAATTATCTAGAACTTTGTCGAAGATCCCAACACCCAGTTCGGACGTCTTCTAGGAGTAAAGTGGCGTGAAAGTTTCGGGTCAGAAAATAGGCAGAAGTCTAACTTGGAGTGCAAGTCAAGAGTTCAATTTCCATTCAAAGTAGGAGTGCCCCACCAACTTCCAGAGCTTAAAGTCAGTATAGGAGGACCCCCTAGGTCGAAATATTCTGGAGGCAGAAGTCAGAAGGCGAAGCTCTACCGAATTGGTTAGTTACTAGGTCACACACACTAGTACGGTTAGGAATTTCTACTCTTTTGGATCCTCTAGGTGGTGCCAAATTTCTCATCTAATTTCAAAGGTTATTCCCCACAATAATTCAATATTTTTCCGGCAAGATTTGAAGGTTTGAAGTCACAAAATCACCAGTCAAATTGTAGCTGAAATCAACATCATAGAGGAGCAAGTCGACGCCATCATCACTCAGCAGAAATCGGCCAGTCGACTCTTCTTCCTTCCCTTATCTCGATTTTGTTTCTATTAAATTGTTTACTTGATGAATTCTTGTGAGATATTGATTAATTGCTATTTTATTATGAGAAACTAATTCTCTAATCTAGGATTAGGGATGTAGCCAATTACTTCTATGGTTTTATTATCTATGGATTGATGTTTATTCAATTGATTGTGTTGATTGTTCAATCTATGTGTGCCGAATTTTATATCTACTTTGGATTGATTCTTATTGATTGCAAGATCCGAGAGCTACGTGATTTATATGATGATACCTAGTATAACATAGATTGATTGATTCTAAAATATGCAAGAGTTGATAGTTTCTTAGGGCTTGATTGATTTTTTTGTGCTTAATGAATTTGGTATGGATGCTAGGCTATGCGAGTGCTAGGTAGTAATCTTTGCTGAATATTTAATTCAACATGCGAGAGCTGAGGATTAAGACATTAGAAACAATTGCCCACAATCACACATCAACGGCAGAAATCGATTCCATGAATAATTATCTGCTATATTTTATTTAAATATGAAAAAATTTAAAAATTATTTTTAAAATATGAAAGATAAAAATTATATTTTTTATTTTTAAAATATGTAACAATATTTACTCATTTTTAATCAAATATTAAATTTTTTATTTCTTATCCATCAACACAACTTTAAATACTCCAACAAAAACTAACTAATTTCATTAATTTAATATCTAGATATTAATCAATCAAAAAAAAATCTCCTCTCCTTCCTCCCCATCACGTCGCCGGCCAGAACCTCGACCCCCACAACCTCAGCCACAGCGCCAGCTACTGCCAGCCTCGTCACCACCCGCTGCCGCCACCCGCCTCTCCTACTCCTACTGCTCCTCCCTTACCCACTCCCACTACTCAGAGCGAGAAGAGCATGAGGTCTCTCTTGCCTCGACTTAAAAAATGTTGCTCCTCCTACTCTTGATGGTAATAAATCGGGAGGGGCTCTCTTCTTCCTTCACCGACACTTTGCTCGCGAAAGCGACGTTAACCTCGTGTTTCTCGCGCACGACGGCGGGTGGCGTCAGGTTCTTCCTTGTGACGGCGATGGCGGTTGGTTGGGCCTCGGTTGCGTGGATCTCGCCGGCTCCTCTTACAGCGACGACGCGGGACCATATATCTTTATAGATCCGTCTTGAACCTCCTCGGGCTGGCTCAAATTCGGGCCAGTTGGGCTTGTCCTTCTCCAACGACCCTTGTTCCAATTGGGTCCACGGCGACGGGGGGAAGGGAGGAGTAGGACTGGTCGGGAGCTTGTTGGTGGACAGTGGTGGTTGTTTGATTTGTTGGGTATATTTAATTCTCTTTTATTAATTAATAAATTGGTCAAAATTTCTTTAAATTTTTAGTTCTAATAATTTTCGAAATTAATTACTTACCTTAATTATAATCCAGATTAATTAGAATTGAATTTTTTTTGTTTCTAATTATAAATAATGATTAATTTCCTTTTAAAAAATTTTTAACATTTTTCCCCAATAATTTCTAAAAATTAAAATTTTTATAAATTAGATTATTGGGGTGGGACCCACAACTTTTTTTAGTTGCTAACCTGACGTGTAATCCAAAAAGTGGGAAAATTAATTTTTTATTCAATAGCAGGTGGGTCCCACATCCGAAACCTGTTACTGCAGGTAATTGGACAACTCCACTCGGTTAGGCACAAGTTGAGGAATATAAATTACCCAATACTTTCTTTAGGGACAACAGTGGTGTAAATAAAAAAGTTAAGGACATTTTTATGCATTAACCCCTTTAGATATTGATAGAACTTTGCTTTAGATTAAGTTTGCAATTTTGTTTCTTTTCTTTTAGCCTAGTCGACATCACCTACACCATCTTTAATTGATTTGCCTAGATAGTCATAAGCTGTGATTTAGATAGTACTTATTTACCTTGTTCCGTGGATCGACCTTGATTAGACTACTACACTACATAGTACACTGTACGCTTGCAGTTAACAATCGTTGCGTTTACTCGTGAAATATTTGTGTGTCGTGTTGTGAATTGATCAAGAATTATAAATTTGAAAAGTCACAAGTAAAACTAAAGCATCACTCACCAGGGTGGTTTTACCCCGACCATATCATCGAACCACCATCAAACTCTCTGATCAGTGGACATTGGCCTGTATCCTGAAAAGGACCCCCATTTGTTATGGGACTCTTATCCTGCATCGTATGGCCACATGCAAGGTGCCATGTCTCGGAGTCTTAATCACACTTCTGGCTAGCAAGTTTTCCAAAACTCCTTCTGAGACAGACAAATGCGAAAGTCCTGTCCAAATCAATGCTCAGACTCTATTCGAAAATATGTATCAAGCCTGATGCTGAAGGAAAATTTGTTGTTGTGAAGAAGAGCAAGGGCAAGGCATCTCAAAAGGATGATCTGACTGTTCAGATGGCTGCTATTGAGGATACCTTGGAGGACATCCAGGAGCAGATCACTGATCTTGAAGATAAAGTGATGGATTCTCTAGACTAGATTGTCTCTCTTCTTGATGGGTCTGATACTGATGATGAGTGATACACTCAACTGCCTGATGCCCCTAAGACATGCAATTGCATTTTGTGTACTTCATGGTTTCATGCATGGTTCCTCACTTGGTTTTATGTTGGTTTTTTTTTTGGTTTTTATGTTGGTCTTTATCATGGTTTCCTGTTTGATTCTGAACTCTGTTAGGTTGTTCTTCTCAGATCTTTGGTTATGTTATCTGGATGTTATCTTATCTTATCTTGTGTTCCTTTTTTTACTATTAATTGTATGCTGGTATCGCACTAATCTTGTCTATCATTCTACTCTTTACCCTTAGTCTTTTTGTTGATGCCAAAAGGGAGAGAAACATTTGGATTGGATTATGGTTCATAATTATTTATTTCTTGTTGCGCTATACTTTGTTAAATATTATTTGCAAGATGATGCTATTCGCAGGGGAAGTGTTTTGGCTAAGCAAACTAGCCAATGGTGCTTAAAGCACAAAAATATTTGATATAGGGGGAGCAATAATGCAGGGGGAGTGTGCTTACATATAGTGATATCTTAACTAATCCTGGTTTTTGCAGAAATCAACACAATGTTTGTCATCATCAAAAAGGGAGAGAATGATGACCTAAACATGAGCTTAGTATTATTAATGACTAATCATGTTTAGTGACTAATTTTTATATTGATTTTGATGATTAACAAACTTGGTTTGCACATATTTGTGTTGATTAACTTGTAGCATGGTTTCTTACAAGAACTACACAAAAATCACAGACTTGGTTTGTGGAAGAAACCTTGCTATCAACATCAGAAGTGCTCCTGCTGCAAGTTGCTGGTGGCCCAGGTGATCCTCATAGCATTAAAACCCAACCCCCAACTACTCCAACGGGCAGAGAAAGCGGACCATGGTAGAGAAGAAGACCTGTAACACTTATCTCTCACCTCTAGCTCAATTATCAATTGTGGTCCAAACTTATGGTCTTGGATTGCCAAAAATGGAATGTTTTCAAGTAATTGAGTTGCAAAGAGAGTGGACTTCCTGAAATGAACCCAACAACAGCTAGTGGATTATGAAGTCAACTCTGAAGACTGATTTGTACCTAAGAGTCGTTGGATGATGAGCTGATGGGTACTTTAGAGCCGTTGGATGAAGATCTATCTACCTACTCCCACTTGCTCAAGCTTTACATAAGGAAGAGGAATGCTTCTTGAAAAAGCATCCCAGCCAATTTGAAAATTACTTTGAAGTCTGCAATTGTGCTTACACCTTAGATATTTGTGGAGCTTACACTTGTGATTATTCTTGTTCTCCAAGTTGTTTCAAAGGGTAGTGTTTTTAGGCAAGACTAGAGTGTAGTTTTGCTTGGATCTTAAATCTAGGATTAGATTTTGGGAAAGGTTAGAGTTTAGCCTGGGAATAACTTGTAAATGTTAGAGCTAAGTCTGCAAAAGCTTGTTTCTTGTAAAGGTTAGAGTTTAGCCTGTAAAAGCTTGGTTTCTATAATAGGTTGAGGTTGATCCCGCAAAAGCCTAAGTTAGTGAGAGTTTTAATTCCTAAAGAAGGGTCCTTTAGGTAGTGGAGGTACCTGGTGAGAGGGAACCACTATTAATCACTGTGTCATTCTCTCTTTCTTCTGCTTCGTTATATTTCTGCTTGTGTTTACTGTCTGTTTTGCAAGTAAATAGTTTGTGATGAAACCATTTGGTTTGTCTGAAACCAAACCAGAAACCAAACGCGATTAAGGGGTAGCCGGATTCACCACCTCCCCCCCCACCCCCCTTAGGCCTATTTGGGCTAACACAAACAACAAAACCAATCACACAAAGCCCCTCATACGATGTTGTTTACCACACCATCACCATCCTCAAATGACGTTGACCACTAATCACACTGTTGTTGTAGCGCCACCACCGGCTGTCGTCCTTCTCATCCTCCTGCTGTCGTGCAAGTAACCATTCGTCCACGCTCTCTACGGTCCGATTGGCGGGGATATCGCTTCGTTACTGCGGTTTATATTCGATGTCCTGTGATTCATGATAATTCATATAAACTAGCTTAACTTAAGTGGAGTGATCCGATTCAATGACTTCCGGGATAGGTGAATTAGTCGCTTCCCAAAGAACTATCATTCCATACATTTTCCCAGATACACTGGATGAATCACTAACGGTCTCACTTAAAACCCAACAACCATAGACGGAATATGCATGCACGGTATTCGCAATTTCTGCTAAGTTCATTCAAAGAGATCATCACAAATCCGTACAAATTCACAGAAAAAACTGGGCACGCACTGTTCTCGGTGTTCTCTTGATTGTCATCTTGACAAGGAGTCGCCACCAAAATTTATTAAGGGAAAATTTGAGGAAAACCCATCAATGACTCCGGATAAAGCACAGATCTCGAAACCAAGATGAGGGCCCGAGGATTCGTTTATCGCGGGTTACCATCTTCACTAAGACAGTACCGGTGATATTGGATGCCAAACAAATGTGTACATTTCATAGTTGGATCAAATACTTCATGTGAACAAACAAACAAGCAAAACAAATACATAGCATGCATAATATTTACATATTCAGCATGCACCTCATCCACTTGAGACTGCCTACGTACCCCCTATTCTTGGGTTCAAAGCTCTCGTAGTTCTTCCAAAGGGAACCCTTAAAGTCTAACTAGACGGAAAAGGCTCTCCATGGATGAACTCTTCAAAATCTCGGGTGACTACCGCGAGACATACTCTCAAAAAAGACACTTGTCTAAGTGTCGAAAAACACATCTTCTAAACTTGGGTGCTTCGACCTGCACAAAACATTTCTCATAAAACTTTGGCACCTGTCTAAGTGCCACACAAAACATTATCTTAAAATTTCAGCGCTTGTCTAAGTTTCGCAAAAGGGGTTCTTTCTTCAAAACTCAAGAGGCATCTTTCCTCAAAACTTTGGTGTTCAAAATGCTTCTTTCCTTTAATGCATTATGTTCAATGCATTTTTCAAAAGCTTTTTGTTTAAAGCATGCAATTCTTTCAAAATCATGAGGGTGAATGCAACTTTCTTGTGCAAATGCAATCCTATGCAACAATTCATCCAAAAGAGCTATGTTCTAGTCTAATTTTTTGTGTGTTCTTTCTTAGGTGTTCAAACCTATGCATTCTTCAATGCATCAACTCAAGGGTGATCCAAATTCTTATGCAATTTCTATGCATTAACTCATTCAAAGGTACATTATTTTATTCAAGAATGCCTTCACAAGTGCTATGTTCTAGCTTCATTCAAAATGCAAGTTCTATGCATTGATTCATTCAAAGATGCAAACTTTTGTTCAAGGATGCATTTACCTATTTTTATGGTGTTTTTCTAATCATTTCAAACTTGATTCTTTAGTGTGACTATACTAAGATGCACAAACGAGAGTTGTATTCTAACTCATTCTAATCAAAGATCCTAACTAGGATGCAACATATTCAAGAGGGGTTTTTAGATGCATATCATGACTATAATGATGCAAGGATGTTCTTAGATGTACATCATGACTACGATGATGCAAAGATGCAAGTTTTGTCTAAAACAGTGCGTTTGAAAAAGGTGTACAACCCGGATTTTGATTTGAAAATGGGTGTTCGAACCTGAAACTTGATGTTCTTGGAAATGGGTTGCTAACCCGAGTTGGATTCTAAAAAAATGGGTTGTCTAACCCGAAACTTGATGTTCTTAGAAATGGGTTGTCTAACCCGGATTTGGTTTCTTTGAAATGGGTGTGTTCTACCCTAATTGATGTTTGAAAATGGGTTTACAAACCCAAATTCATTGCTTGAATTGGGTCTGTTCTACCCGAATTTGAAAAGAGAGTGTGTCCGAGAGCCACATTCGGGGTCGGGACGTTCATGGTGCCGCCTAACTATTCCTAAGGATTCCCCAAAACACAAACAAAGCACACAATTCACATAGTCAAAGTATTCAAGCAAACAAATCATTCCATTTTAGTATCAAAAAAAAAAAATCATTCCATCGAAATTTCAACGTTACGATGCCTTACAAAAGCAAGCATTTTCTACCATGAAATCGACATTATGACGCTTTAACTAAAGCACATAAAGGGATTAGAAATTATCTTCGAGGATGATCTCCTAGTTCTAACCCGTTGAGTCGGAGGAAGTCGCGGTACTACCCTATTCCTTAGCTCAATCGTGTCTAACAATTGTGGAGAAAGCGAGATGCAATCAGGGAGAGGCAACGACCAATTCTGCAAGGAATGCTTAGGAAAATGACATCTTCGCGCCGGAATTTTGATATTAGAGGGGGACAAGAGAGGTAGAATAAGGCGAATATCAAACCCTTTTTTCAACTTATAATTGGACGGGGGCGGGGGGGTGGAGATAGAAAAGTGAAAAAACGTGCACTAGAGAGCGTGACTCTCAGGTGAAGAAAAATGAAGAGGGGAACCCCCTATTTATAGCCTCAAGATATGGCACTCTTGAAATTTTTCAAATCTCAAATGTGTGGTCACTAGATTCAAGCTATGGCTTCAGTTCATGGCTTCAGGACAAAAATAACTTTCTTCGAAACAGAGCCCGCGCAGGGCTCGAGAAATCCTCAAAATATTCCAAGAGGCTCCACCCCTTGTGTTCTGAAGGGTTTTACAAAAAACAGGGCACGATTCTGACTAAAAATGTATTTTCTATAAAGGTTGGAAAATCTACCTAGGCTTCAGGCCGGGTCAAGTCCAAATCTTTGTAAAATCAAAACAGGGCCCGCCCGTTTCTCGAAAAAATCTCAAAGAAAGAGAGAAGGTGGCGTTTCATGCCTTCTATGCTTCCACAACAAAAAAAAGAGGTTCGGAAATCGGATGTGGGAAATGTTTTCAACAAAAATCCCAAAAATACCCTTGACTCGTGCGCACCGATTTTGAAAACTTCAAATGGGGCCCTTCAAGTGTTCGAAAAATTCTGAAAATATTTCTCAAGCTGTTCGGATGCACTTTCTGAGTTCGCTTGTAGGAAAAAAAACGACGCTCAAATCGGAGTTCGGACGCACTTTCGGCGACGAAAACAAAAAAGGGGGGAAGGAAAATGCTTGTGACCAGTCGGTCACACGCGTGGCCGGTCCAGTCACATGTGTGGCCAGTCTGGCCATAGGCCAAAATTCTCCCGCTCGACTTTTTTTCAAAAAAAAATGTTTCGGGACCTTCCCGAACCCGAAAAATTCTGAATATATGGGCGCGCTCATATCGACGAGTAGAATTTTTGGTTATAAATATATTTTTAAGATAAATTTTAAAAAGACCAAAATGACCTTGGTCAAGCTTAGCCGACGATTGGCTTTCAGTACAAGCTTCAAGTTATTCGGGCTTTTTTTCCAAAAAATCTCAAAAAATATCCAGGACTCCAGAGACTTTTTCGTCGCTTTCTTTGGTTATTCCTGGGTGTGTTCTACCCTAGGGAGGTTCCTTTTTCAAAAGTACTTACGTGACTCCGGGGGCAAAATTTTAGTGCTAACACCCGTTGTGCCAGTAGGCGAGTTGCAGACACCAAGCCGAGGCTTGACTACACCCCGAGTCAAGCACCCCACCACATCGGCAACCACCATTTTTGTCGTCAAAGCATCATTAGTGCCACCCATGTCCCATCGTTGCGCCGCCGCTAGAAGCACTCATCAAGCGTAGAGCAGTCTAGCCTCACCGAGTTCAACACAACTCACCTGTCATAGCCAAGTCGAGCCAGCTGAGTTGCGACCCAATGCCTCACCTCTGTCTCCACACACCGAGACATCTGAGTTAGCTACCCTTGTGTCGCACTGCCACTGGTGCCGGCCTTCCTCTGCCTCACAACGCTTCCTTTCCGCGTGATACGGCAACACCACTAGACAGAAGTAGGAGCACCTCCGTTTCAATCACATGCCTACATCATTCTCCATCACATTTTGCTGCACAAGGGGAGACCTTATGGAAATCTAATCACACTTATTGTGCAACATGCCAATGTTGTTCCCATAAGTTATCATTTGTTTGTGCACTCTGATGCCATATGTATTACAACTCTCTCGCACATACATATCAAGAAGAATAAGTAGGGTGTGTTCTATGTCACATAATCCAGCTCATCCAAGGATGCACGAGTTGAGGCATTAGCTGAAGAGGTGAAGGATGTAAAGGAAGAGGTTCTGGAAATCAAAGGGATGGTTACTAAGATGATGGATACGCAGAATGCACAATCAGATTTGTTAGTGAATCTCTTTCGTTCGGAGGCTAATGTGTTCTCTGTCTTTGATTTCTCCTCTAATAAGGAAGCCTATGATGATCAATCCATCGAGTAACCTTTCTTTAGATCTGATGCCCAATTAGGATCATGCATTTTCATCTCTAGAATCATATTTCATCATGTTTAATTTCGACTTCTGTTTTTTACTTTGGATATTTTTGATATTTCGGTTCTGTTTTGCTTCTGGCACTACTGATCCCAGATTGTCAGCTTATCTATTGAACTATTTATGCTTTCTATCTATATAGGAATATATATTCCTATTGTGCTGCTGCGGTATATTTTTGAGAGATGCCAAAAGGGGGAGAAAAATGAAAGTGTGTGAAAAACACAATGGTGAAATGATTTTCGATATCGCTTGATGATGATTATGAATGGTTATCGATTGGTTGATGATTACTCTATCACATGTCTGTTCCTCTGATGATTAACGTCTTTTACTGGAAAAATCTTTGAAATAAGAGGAGCATAGATTAAGGGGAGTTTATGATTTATTTGGTTGAAACCTATATGCCCCTATATTTTTCAAAATGTTTGTCATATGGGGAGAATTGTTGGATTAAGGTAATTAGCATGTGCTATTAGTGCTTAATTAATAGGTCAATTAGGGTTAAATGGCATTTTTGTCCCTACACTTTGTCAATTTTATCAATGTTGTCCCTATTCTTTGAAAATTATCAATTGTTAACCTTAACCCAATAGAAACCGGGTGTTAATGTCCTTTTTACCTGGAATAGCTGGTAACTTTACTTGGTTTTGACAGGCATCTTCTGGAACCCACAAGCTTGGGAATATTTAATAATTATCATTTTTAGATTTCTTAAATTTTTTGATTATGGAAATTTTAAGTTCATAATTATTTTATTATTATTATTATCCATCTAATCTTACAGGTGAGCCTGTCTCATTTAGAAACCTAACAACTAGCTTTAAAAAATAATACCCCTTTGTTGCATCCTTATCTTACCTATATACTGGTTACTTTTTTTCATGAGACAATATAATGGTTATTGAATTGAATAAATGTCACCTCGTTTGGAATTTAAAAAAAGTACTATTAAGAAAGAAAAGATTAACTAACTAATCCTATCCCTCGGATAAAGGGTTCTAAAAGTCCTTGTATTCTTAGGTATTTTTCAATCGAGTCCTATAACTTTTTTTTGATTAATCAAGTCCTATTATTTTGAGTTGTTTATCAAAGAAGTCCTAGGCACATTTTCCATCCAATTTTGCGGAGTTGCCCGTTATCTTAAGACGTGGCATGTACACATCACTTGGTGACATGTCTAAAGTCCACGTCATTAGGACTCGGTTAACCAAATCAATAAGTTATAGGGCTTGAATGATAAAACTTTAAAATTATAGGACTTAATTAGAAATTATTTATAAATTATAAGACTTTGGAAGATTTAAAATTTAAAAATCTTAAACTCCTAAATATTAAAACTTTAAATCTTAAATTCATAAATTTTTTAATCTTAAAGTGTTAACCTTAAAGCTTAAAATTTTTATGATATTAAAATTATTAATTTAAAATCATAAACTTTAAAATCTAAAGCACTAAACTTTAAAATCCTATCTCATTAAACTTAAAACTCTAAATCATAAAATTCTAAATCCTAACCTTAACATTAGAAATAGGGTTACATACCAATCGTGAATAATCTAAAATCTCAATTCCTTATCTTAAATAATAATTATTTATTTTGCATGAACCATATGAAATTATATTCTAAGATTTGATTTTAGGATTTAATATTTAAAATTAGGGTTCTAGGTCATTATACTATATGATTTAAGAATTAGAATTTTAGGGTTTATGATTTTGAGGTTTTGAGATTTAAGATTTTATAATTTAGAGATTTAAGATTTTAAGGGTTAAACCTTTAAAGTTGATATAAAGACTTTGAAAATTCAGAATTTTAACATTTTAAAAGTAGATTTTAAGATTTATGATGTTAGTGTTTAAGATTTTAGTATTATTTTAGAGTTTAAAATTTTAAAATTTGAAATCTATTACTTTAATCTGTTACTTTAGGATTCAAGATTTATGATTAAAATTTATAATTAATAATTTTAAAATTTTAGGGCTTAATATCTTTAGAAGTCCTATAGTTTATAAAAAAATTCTTAATTGAGTCCTATAATTTTATTATTTGATCAATCAAGTCCTAATGACGTGGACGTTTGGACACAAATGCACTGTGTCATGTCTTATGATAACGGCCAACTCATCAAAATTTAAAGATAGAACTTATTTGATAAACGGTTTAGAATAATAGGACTTGATTGATCAAGAAAAGAATTATAGGACTGGATTGAAAAATAACCGAAAATAACAGGACTTCCCAAATCCTTTATCCCCTTATCCCTCTCTTCCGCCACTATCACAATAACCACTGCCCAGATTTTTCTCCAGACCACCCTTCATTCTCAATCCCCATCAGGTTCACTTGGTTTAAATAAATTAAAAAAAAAACAAAGAGTAATTGGTATTCACGACAAAAATTAATAATTAATTAACAAAAAAAATGGCTGTTCCACCATCAAAATTCTGAAATAGGAAGGAGGTCAAACCCTAAACTCTTCGCTATGCTTATCCGCCTCCTCATCGGCACCATCCCCTTCACCTCCTTATTAGACCTTTTCAACCCTAATCCTAATCCTTTGTTAAAACCGAATTGACAACCCAAGACCCTACCAATATGCCCCATCCTCCAATAAGATCAAACCCATCAAAGAATCTAAGAAACACCCATTGCCATCCCAAGTGTCCCTCTAACAGGACTGGACATGGCTCGCTCGGGCTTGAGGCTGTGAACTCCCAGACAAACCAACTGACCTAGATCTCTACCAGGTCGATCGCTATGGTGGGATCTCAACAATCATCAAGCGTCGGAGCGCGTTCACGATGGATGGGCAGAAATGTGGGGCGACCAGTGGTGGCCATACGCGATAATTGTGAGGGAAAGAGAAAGAGAAATGGAACAAGTGGATTTTTGGTCCCTCTACTACCATCGATTTTGAAATGTCAGCCCTGTACTAAAATTTTATGGATTTTGGTCCTCGTACTTCCTAAAATATATGGTTTTTGGTACTTCCGGCTACCGAGCGACCGTCGGAGACACATGTCACCATATTATTCGCCCACATCTATATGTGGGCCCCACCGATCCGGATCAACTGGAAAGACAACCCGTACGCAATGCCCAGGTCGACCCAGATTGGTGGGGCCCACATGAAGACATGGGCGAATAGTGTGGTGACACGTGTCTCCGACGGTCGCCCGATGGCCAAAAGTACCAAAAATCATATATTTGAGGTAGTACGAGGACCAAAATACATAAAATGTTGGTACAGGGCTGACAATTCGAAATTAAGGGCAGTATAGGGACCAAAAATCCACTTGTTCCGAAAGGAAAGTGGAAGGGAAAGTGCGTTTTACTTTTTTTCATTTTGTGATTCCACTGTAAGGTTTTCAATCTAATTAGAGACGATAAAGTTTTCAACCGGTTTATGATTGGGCTCGTTATATTTCTCATTAAAAATTTTGTGAGAAAATGAAAAAAAAGTCGACTTTTTAAACGGTAAAAAAGTTTTTTGTGTCCTTACACTTCAACGATTTTTCATTTCTTGTCTCTTTCATTTAATTTCACTCATGTTGTCCCTTAACTTCAATTTACCGGGTCACATTGTCCATTTTACACACTATAGTCGGTCAATACATATAGTACTGACGCGTGTTTCTGGGCCCTATGCCGTCTCCTCTTCTTTTTTCCTTTTTCTCGTTTCTTTCCTAATTTCTGTTTTGAATAAAAATAAAGACTTTTATTTTGGCCTAAAAGAACTTTTATAATAATGGTGGTGGGCCTGCACACCATCTCACCTCTCATCTTTTTTCGATTGACCCTGGTTGCCATCTTCCCTTCAATCTTGTAACTCACCCTCTCATTTTCTTTCAGAAAAAAAAAATCTCATCTTTCTCCATCTCACCCTCTCCCCCTCCTCTGTTCTCCTCTCCATCTCACCCCCTCCCCTTCCTTTGTTCTCATCAACAACACAGCAAAACCCTTCAATTTCTCCACCTTGAACATAAACCCCAAAACCAATTTTCCCAATTTATCCCCTTCAATTCTCTAGACTTTGCCATCCTCACCACCACCGTTGAAACCCCAATCTTCCTCCTCCCGCCATCTCCACACCCACTTCTCCTCCCCATGCCTCTGTATCCCCGCCAAGTTGGCACCGCCCACCCCACTGCTCAGGGCGCTGAGTTCGATCGCTGGGTTGACTCACAGGGCCAAGACGAGGACTGGATCATGCCTAAGATTGTTCATTTGCTCCGATTTGTCCAGTGGGAAGGGGGAGGCAACCTGATGGAGGCCGAGAGCGGCGATGAGGTTGGAGACATCGGTGTTGATGTTATTAGCTCCTCCTCCACGGCATTGATGCCCACGAATCCTAGGCCCGAGGACTATCTCACGTTGGTGTGTTAAAAATGCTTAAATTTTTTATTTGTAGCATAAGGTATTCCAAAATTTTCTGGTTCAATTGCGTTCTTATGCTGTGTAAATATTTTGATTTTTTTATTGGATTTTTTATTACAAAATCTGGGGCAAAGACTTGTATTGTAGAAATTGATTACTGGGATTGTGAATTTTGTAGTTGTTTAGGTTTGGAAAAACAGTAGAAATTGATGGCATTAATTTTTTTGTTGTTTAGGTTTTGACAAAGGAAGGAATTGGTAATGTTATTTTTCCTATGTGTGAAGAGAAGAGGATGGTGGTGGACGGTGGAATGGTGGCCCACAAGACGTGTCATCACCGCAGTAATTTACCGCCCATAGCCAGTGTATCCCGGTAAATTGTGAGTTCAGGGACAACATGAGTGAAATTGAATGAAGAGAGACAACAAATGCTAAATCGAAAAAATGTAAGGACAGAAAAACCATTAACTCCTTCTTAAAGAAAAAAAAACCAAGCGCACCTCCTCTTGGGTTGGAAAATATACAAAATTAAGAATTTCAATTTCCCTGAAAAAAACAAGAAATCACAAAAAAATTAAAAAAGTGAAAAAAGTGAAAATTATTAAAATGTTTAGACGTGTGGGTCCTATTAGACATGTGTCAGTACTACCGGCTATCTTTTGGAAAAAGGACATTAATACCTGTTTTTATTGAGTTAAGGGATACAATTGGTGATTTTCAAAGAATAGAGACAACAATAATAAAATTGACAAAGTGTAAGGACATAAAAAACATTTAACCGGTCAATTAGTGATAATTGATTATTTAGCTTAGTTACCTAATTATGAGCTTAAATGGTTTTGATTATGAGAAACTATGATTAAGATTATTATATTCTAGTCTCTAAATACCTAAACAAACATGTGATCTAAATTCTTGATGTTGGAGTGAGTGGAATAGGCATGATCAAGTGGAATAGGCTTGATGGGAAAGCATGTATGAAAAGTCACTTTCAACCGCCAATGCTGACCTTCATTTTTAGAGTCACATGCTAGGGCAGCTCCCACATATATAAAACCTAGTATTCTTCTTATTTGATCTCTGAAGGAGCTTGATAAAATGTTTGGAAACCTTTTGCAACGGATCCTTTCGATTCAGTCAATCTAGGTTTATCAAACCTAGGAATCAGCTAACATGTGCAGGTCAACTAGCTCGAAAATTCGAATATGAACGTTCCGGCGCCAATCGTGCTAGATCCCGATGCGGGACACAGTGACTTGTGACCGTTTGAATTGGAGGCTTCATCTTCCCCAGCCGCTATAAATTGAAGCAAGATTGAAGAACTCAAATCAGAGGTGCTACTGTAAAATTCTATTGATCAAGAAAGCTTGAGTTATACTTGCAGTTCTCCATTGAGCCGAAATTGTGAAATCTTGAGTATTGGGTTTTGAGCTTAATTGTAAATCTTCTTGAGTTATTCATAGAAGATACTTTATTCTGAGAGTTACACACATCTTAGTAGGGCTAGGGATTAGTTCTACTAAGGTGGGATTCAATAAACCTGAAGGATTTATGGTGAATGATAGGTTTGAGCATAGCCTAGGGAAAAAACTTGTAAAAGGCTGTGGCTGAACCCATTAAAAGCCAAGTATAGAGAATGTTAGAAATTTCAAGATGGACTCATTAAGTAGTAGACGTACTCCTGTGTGGGGAACCATTCTAAATCCTCTGTGTAAATCTCTCTAACTTTCTTAACTGCGTTCATAATCACTCAGTTTTAGATACCGAATCGATTTGGTATTAGCAACGCCAAATTGGTGATTAAGCAAAAAAAAAAAAACTAATTTACACACCCCTCTTGGCCAATTTGGACCTACACATCTCACTAATGAGTACGCATTTTGCACTCTTTTCACGAGTCTTTTCAACGGTTTTTAGCTTGTAAAACATTATTTATTTTATTAATCTTTATTTTTTTAACATCTTTCTCCCTTTTATCTTTATATTTCTTTTTCTTCAGGTTTTTAAAAATTTTATATATTTTTTAAATAAAAGTTGGATTTTTCGGACAAGATGTGCAGTTCCAGCATAAGCAGCCTATGTGAATTGTTCCAGCACGAGCAGCCTATGGACACGTGGCAAGACGAGATGAAACCTCTCTGGAATTGGGCCAAGGACCCTTACAAGAGCATCCTAGGACCATGTTGGACCGATTTTTGGAGGCCCAAAACCCATGAAGAAAAAGACAATAAGGAAGAAGAAGTAAAAGCCCAAACTTGGATTTTTGCCTAAAAACCTTCACGTGAAAAGCTCTCAACCTTGTGTTGCTTGCTGATGTCATCCAAGGAATTGGTCCTGGTGCATGTGTCGTTATTTGCTGGGGGCTAGGACCACTCACAATGCATGGAAGAATTGGAGGGAAAGAGCGTGTTCTGGTTTCTAATTTTGGAGGGAAGAAGTGGTCCTCCACTTTGTATTTTTTGCACAAAGGTGAGGAGCCATACATGCTCCACTTTTGGCGTCACCTGCATCCATTCCTAGCCACCCAAGATGGTCCCCCCTACACTATAAAAAGCAAAGGCAAGCAAGCAACAAAGCATCAAGTTCTACACTCACTCTCCAATTAGCAAACACACAACATTAGCTTAGGACTTGTACTTTTCTTTCCTTTGTAATTCAAGCATATTTAGCTCTAGCTTTTGGAGTTTCTTGGCTTGGGATTTGTCTCCTTTGGTTCAAGGCTGGCTCCAATATTCTTGTAAGTTTATTCCTTGAATTAATCATGATGATTTATTTCCAAGTTCTTGTTATTTTCTTTAAGGCTATGTCTTGCTAAATTTGTAATCTAGGATTAGGGGATGAACTTGTTAATGTTTCCATGCTCATTTAAATAAAGAATTATTTTCCGATTTTATTCTTCTTTAATTTGGTTTATGAAACTTTACTATTTTAGTTGCTTGATCACCAATTAGCATAAATCCATAATAGGCAAACGTTAAGTGACAGCGTCGTTTTACCTATAGAAAAACATAAACCGAGCTATAAAAAAAGACCTCGAGGGAGGCGTGCTTTTTATTCGAGATTAAGTAGGGAAATTTCTTAATGCTCTTAGTTTATTTTATCACTAGCAAATGGATAGTGGAAATAAATTAGGAATTCCCCGAAGTCCTAGATGCTTTATATTATTGAGTTTAATCTTGTTATTAATCGCTTTAGTCTTCGTTTCAAACATCAATCCCTTTCAAATTTTTGATTCCTTTAGATAATCATAAATTGCTCGGTTAAATAGTACTTAGCAAAGATCCCTGTGAGACGATCTTGGTACTACAACAACTCCGTGTACTTGCGGGAAGCTATCAAGTTTTTGACGCTGTTGCCGGGGATCGACGTTAATATTATTTAACTTAGTGATTCGGTTAATCTAGATTTTTATTTTTCTTTTTCTTTTTCACCCGTTTGTTTAGTTTTGTTCGTCTTTCTTCAGGTTTCTTTAGTGCATGAATAAGAGAAGCTCGGGAGTACCACTTGGAAAACAAGATCCCGAGGTTGAGAGAACTTTTTGGAAGCGTATCCGCGAGCAGAGGCTCGAGAAGAAATCGGAGGACGAAACTTCGTCTGAAGGAAGGATGGCAGAACATAAAAACAACGAGGGGGAGGTGGTAGTCCGATACGGACCTCAGCATAGGCCAGTCTGGGATTTCTCCATCCCCGATGCAACCTTTGCACAGTCCACCATATGCACCCAGCTGTGCAAGCAAATAACTTTGAGCTGAAGCCGGCCCTAATCAAGATGGTCCAAAACGAGCCTTTCGAGGGTTCCTCCATTGAAGACCCAAATCAACATTTGCAAGATTTCCTGGAAATCTGCGACACCATCAAGGTGAATGGAGCCTCCGAGGATGCTATCAAACTGCACCTTTTTCCTTTCTCACTCAAGGACAAGACGAAGGCGTGGTTGACTGCGCAAGCTCCTGGGACATTTGACACATGGGCTGCCTTATCACAGGCATTCTTGAAGAAATTTTTCCCGCCCAACAAAGCCATGATATTAAGGAACAACATCATGGAGTTCAAACAGAAGTCCAATGAATCGTTCTACGATGCGTGGGAAAGGTTTAAAGATGCACTAAGAAGATGCCCACAGCATGGCCTTCCTGACTGGATGATTGTGGAAAAATTTTATGCAGGCTTGTGTGGGTCCCTCTGTGCAATTGTTGATGCTGCAGCCGGAGGAGTCGTTTTAGCTAAAAACGCTGAGAATGTGTACGAACTGTTCGAGCACATCGCCAGCAAAAAATTTGAATGGCCAACCGAGATACCTGGAGGAAAAACTGTCGGCGTTCTTGAACTTGATGCAATGAGCCTGGTGAACGCCAAGTTGGATGTCCTTATGAAGACAGTAAATGGGAAAGGACAGTCCCATTCTTGTGCGAGGTGTAAAGGAGATTATTCATAGTGCCCAGCAGAGGGAGGCTATGAGCAAGCATGCCAAGAGCAAGTAAGTTACATCAACCAGAGAGTCCAAAAGGACCCTTACTCAAACACCTACAACCCAGGTTGGAGGGACCACTCTAACTTCTCTTTAAAGCCTCAACAGCCCAACTAAAATCAAACCGGAAGGGGCCCTCCCGGATATCCTCCGAAACAACCTGCACAGGCATACCAACATGAGTATCAGCTAGCTCCTAAAGATGACTTGCAGTCGCTACTCAAGTCATTTATGGAAGAGCAGCGACAAGTTTTGAAAGGGCTTTCTGACGAGATTAACAATCTCAAAAGTCAGATCGCACAAGCTGGCCTCAGTCAGGGCAATCCTGGCAGATTACCGGGCAAACTAGAGGTCAACCCTAACGCTCAATGCAATGCAATCACTCTTAGGAGTGGTACTCAATACGAAGAGCGTCAACCATCTCCAGGCCCGATAAAGGAAGCCGAGCACGGCCAGGCCGTGCAAGATGACAAGCCTGCGGAGCATGAGCAGGCTGTATCAGCCGAAAAGGGGAAGGCTAAGAAAGATGAAGTTAAAGCCTATGTTCCACCTATTCCCTTCCTTCAACGGCTTAATCCACTAGTGCATGATAAGAAGTTCAGACGTTTCCTGGACGTTATGAAAAAGCTCTACATGAACATTCTGTTCATAGAAGCCGTATCCCAAATGCCTACATATGCAAAATTCTTAAAGGACATCTTGTCCAAAAAGAATAAATTGATTGACTATAGGACAATGGCACTGACAGGAGAATGTAGTGCGATTATTCAGAACAAGCTTCCAGATCCCTGGACATTCACTATCCCCTGCCACATAGGGAAGGTATGCATCGAGAGAGCACTTTGCGATCTAGGCACAAGTGTTAGCGTGATCCCTCTGTTGATCAATAAACAGCTCAACCTAGGGGATTTGAAACCAACCGCTATGTCACTCCACCTAGCAGATAGGACTGTCAATTATCTAGTGGGAATTTTGGAGGATGTTCCTATAAAAGTTGGGAACTTCTTCATCCCGGTTGATTTCGTGGTTCTCGATATGGAAGTAGACAACCACGTACCAATCATCCTGGGATGACCCTTTTTGGCAACTACCGGTGCCATAATCGATGTCAAGGGAGGAAAGCTCATACTACAAGTCAGGTCCGAGAAAATTTGCAATGCTGTTGACGAAGTAATTTGCAAAGGACTACCAGATGATTCCTGCTACCGACTTGACATCGTTGAAATAACAGAAGAAGATCCTCCTACACAAGCAGACTGTGCAAACCCTCTGTTGGCATGCATCGCTCTTAATAAAAGGATTCGGGATCCAGATCTTGAGATAGTAGAATGTGCACGCCAACTTGAGGTCCTGTCTCTGGCGTCTGCCGAAGAAGACAAGAGAATTGAAGAATTGAGCAAGACGCCAGACAACTCAACAGCTGACGACACCCCAAAGGTTGAACTAAAGCCTCTACTGCCCAAACTTCGTTGTCTGCTTCTGGGACCCAACTCTACGTACCCAATAATCATAAACACGAGTCTGATAGAGGAAGAGGAGGAGAAGCTGTTGTGTGTTCTATAGGCACATCGAAAAGCGATCGGGTATTCTATCGATGATCTCACCGGGATAAGTCCCTCATTTTGCACCCATAGAATACTCCTGGAAGACGGCTACAAGCCAGTGATCGAGCGCCAGCAACGTCTCAATGAAAACATGAAGGAAGTCGCCAAGAAAGAGATCTTGAAGTTGCTGGATGCCGGGATAATCTATCCCATTTCAGATAGTGAATGGGTCTCCCCTATTCACGTTGTGCCTAAAAAAGGGGGAATGACTGTTGTGGAAAATGAGAATAACGAGTTAATCCCCACAAGGACAGTCACCGGATGACGCATGTGCATCGACTACGGGAAGTTGAACAGCGTCACCCGGAAGGATCATTTCCCACTCCCCTTTATTGACCAAATGCTCGAGAGGTTGGCAAAGCACTCTTACTTTTGCTACTTGGATGGATACTCGGGTTTCTTCCAGATCCCAATCCACCCAGCTAATCAGGAGAAGATGACATTCACATGTCCTTATGGCACATTCGCCTATCGGAGAATGCTATTTGGCTTGTGTAATGCGCCAGCGACATTCCACCGATGCAAGATGGCAATCTTTTCCGACATGATCGAGGAAATAATGGAAGTCTTTATGGACGATTTCTCGGTCTACGGGAAGACTTTTAACGAATGTCTCGCCAACCTTTCACTAGTCTTGCAGAGATGTGAAGAGGCCAACTTAGTCCTCAACTGGGAGAAGTGCCATTTTATGGTACGCGAAGGAATAGTTCTGGGCCACACCATCTCCGAACGTGGAATCGAAGTTGACCGTGCCAAAATCGAGGTGATCGAGAAGCTGCCCCCTCCAATAATCGTACGTGGAATTCGAAGTTTCTTAGGCCATGTCGAGTTTTATCGGAGGTTTATCAAAGATTTTTCAAAGATCACTAAATCTTTGACTAATCTTCACATAAAAAATGTCCCCTTCGTATTCGATCAGGAGTGCCTCGAAGCTTTCAAGCAAATCAAGCAAGCATTAATCTCAGCTCCAATCATGCAACCACCTGATTGGAGCCTTCCTTTCGAGAATATGTGTGATGCTAGTGATTTCGCAGTGGGGGCTGTCTTGGGACAAAGGAAGGATAATAAATTGCACGCAAATTATTACGCTAGCAAGACACTCGATGATGCTCAGGCTAATTATGCAACCACGGAGAAGGAGATTGATACGGCAACACTACCAGAACAAAGCTAGATAGCACCTCCAAATCAATCAAAGTCTCCAAGATCAGTAACCAATTCAACCAAATTAGGGTTTCAGCAAATACCTCTATCACCTCAAAACAAAGCAAAGTTGTTAAGCAATAATAGAGTAATAAAAGCTAGGAATCTTGAATACGCCACAAGCAATTCAATCACTTGATAAGTAAACACAATCCCTCAAATAAATAAGAAGAAATCAATTCTACTTGCAAATAACCAAGGTAATAAAAACTCAAACTTTATTATCAAATAGCAAAAATAATGTGTGATATAAAAACAACCCTAAAGACCCTATATATAGGCACCAAAGTCACCAAAATCGGCCACAAAAAAGCTTCCCTTGCCGACTTGGAGTTTGTCTCTTAAGTCGGTTAAACAATAAACCTATTTTGACTAGTATTAAAACTAGTCACTTTGTCGCACGCACATGCCGTCCACCAAAATTTGATAATGGCCCACGACAATTGGCCTATGACGCCTAACGCTAGAAACATTACAACCCAAGCCCACTGACCTTTCTTACTTAAATAATAGACTAACGTTCAGCCCACCAAATACTAATAATCCCATGCATGACGTAAAATAATTGCATAACGAACCTAACCAAACTAATGGGCTGCATAAACTTTACGTGGCTTGCATGAATTAATTTAATTAACCCAAAATTGCTTCCAGCCCAAGCTTGATTCTTCTTATGTGTCCATATACTTTGGCGTCCTATTAAGCTCGTTTCCATGCTAGACCTCCATCTCTTTTTGAATTTCTTGTGAGAACGAAACTTGGATATGATTCGGAAAGTGAGCTTGTAATGATGAACTTTGAGCTTGTTGTCATACATCCAAGCACCATGTGTGTCGCCATTGTCGTTTCCGACGTAACCTTTGCGTGCAACATTCTTCAATTGTCCAAGCTTGCCTCTATTTGCATTATTCTTCAACTTTCCAAATTCGCCTAGGTGACTTGCATCATTCCCTCTCTCCTCAAAACGATTCGTCCTCGAATCGATACCTACAAAATCAATAGGAAGAAATTCAACAATATCAAAAGTGGTATGAACACGATACTCACCTTGCAAACCAAGTGCTATGCGCAGAAGATAAAGCTTGACACGCGTAGCTTCTCCTCCCGGTTCAAGAAACATGTAACCAATATCATTCGTTTGTTCCTTCCAAAAGAATAACTCAGAGGTATGCATAACAAGTAATTTATGTGGATGATAATCAATAAAATAAGAACTAAAATTACTCATCATGTTATCCAATTTAGGCATTAAAGTCATAGAAAAGGAACTTAAAACCTGATGCTTCCTTTTGATTGTAATCGGCGCCCTATGTAGAGATCTATCTTCTCCTAGGGCCGGCAATCTTTTAGGACAAGCATCTTTAGGAACCTGCAAAAGAAAAATATTATATCTAGAAAGACAAGGGTTAAGGTTAGCTTTAAACCAAGCTTCCATGTATAAGAGTACAAACAAACTCTTCTTTTCCTCACATTCAACCCTCACTTCTCTCTTATTTGAGCCTTTTAACACAATTTCTTCTGAGGCTTCTTTCTTCTCTTTTCTTCTCTCACTCTCGGCTTCCTCTTTCTTTTCTTCTCTTTGATTTTCTTTCGAACTCTCCTCTCCTTTTGCAAGGCTCTCAGCCTTCCTCTCTAGCTCAGCTTTTGCAAGGCTCTCAGCCTTCCTCTCTTTCTCACTAGTGTTACAAGATTCGGCCTCTTTCTCCTTTTTCCATGCCTCCACACTTCGCTTCACATGCATTTGATCTTCATAAACTTCGTTTGGAGGAAATGGTGCAAGTATAACCTTTCTATCTCCCATGGTGAATAAGTACCTATTCTTATTTTCATCAAGAACCACTCCCCTATTATATTGCCAGGGTTTAGCAAACAATAAATGACACGTATCCATAGGCACAACATCACACAATATTTGGTCAAAATACCTGCCAATGGAAAAGGAAACAAGGACTTGTTTTGTTACCTCGAGTTCTCCCATGTCATTCTTCCTTTGTAGCTTGTAAGGTTTAGGATGCTTTTGCCATGCCAATCCCATGCGATCCACTAGCATTGAACTAACCATATTAGTGTAGCTTCCTCCATCAATAATCAAGCTACATGCTTTGTCATTCACCAAGCATCTTGTTTGGAAAATATTCGTCCTTTGACCAACACCATCTTCCTTGACTTGAGCATTCAGCACACACCTAGGATTAGGAAATTCTTCCTTAGGTAATTTTCCATAGTCAAAATGCACAGGATTCGGGTTCCTAGCTTTCTGCGTCCTCATTGCATTATTAGTCGAAGTCTCTCTATGCCAATCATCATTATAATACTCTTCAATGCTCTTAGAATCTTGGCGCAATGTCTGGTGCTTTTGATGCAGCTCCCTATAGTAATAGGCAGGAACAAATCTCTTCCTCATAATTTTCTTCATCTCAGTCCAAGTTTCAATAGGACCCTCATAATTATACCCCCTGCCCAACATAAAGTTGTTCCACCAAACCAAAGCATAGTCAGTAAACTCATCAACCGCCAATTTTACCTTCTTTGCCTCGGTGTAGTTATGGCAATCAAATATCATCTCCACTCTTTTCTCCCACTTCAAATAAGCTTCTGGATCATTTTTGCCTTGAAAAGAGGGAATCTTCATCTTGATGTCTCCAGTATACATATCACTTCGATCAACATATCGACCTCCATAGGCTCCTCTACCGTATCTCGAATGTTCCATGATGTTAACCTGCAAGAAAGTGTTAGTAGAAAATAATTCCTCACCACTCTCTCATGTGTTTACACTCTTTTTGTGTTCTCTCGTGTTTACACTCAATGGAAATATATATAACACTTGCCTTTTACCTCTCTTGAATTTCTCACTGTGTTTATTCTTTGGGATCAGTAACACTTAATCAAATAATAAACAACTTGCAGCACTTCAAGAAGAATCAACGCCAACCTAACAAGAATAGATAGGTTGCAATTCTAGAGGCAAATAAAACTCCACGAAAGAAAGATAGTCTCACACAAAGAACAAGAAAATCGTATGTGAAGATTCTTATAATAATTGAACAATAAGACACAAAGATTGCTCAATTAGATAGGCTGAAAGAAACAAGGTAATCAAATAAGCAGAAAGAAAGAAAACTTCTTAATCTAGATATCCTAATAATCAACCCGCATAAAGTATCCAATAACCAAGCAATTTTCTGCAGTAACTCTAAAACCAAAATTAACTTGCTATCCTTTTTTTTTTTAATGATATGTAAAAGATGGTGTCGAATTAATCGACAGCTCACTGTCACCACCGAATGGAAGAAGTAATCAATACCAACAATAGTAACTCAAGTCGACTAGGCAGCAATCCACTCCAACGATTTTTTTTTCTTTTTTTTTTAATACTTATGATGTGTCGACTAAACAAAAAAAGCAATACTTCTTTTCTTCTTCTTTTTTTTAATACTATGGTCGACACCACAAGATACTCAAATTGAAAGCTAAATACCACAAGAACACCAGCAACCTAATCGACCAAACAAACTCTTTTTTTTTTATTACTAAATGCCGATTAGACTAGGAACAAAGAACACAAATTAAATTGCAGAAATTAAAGAGATACGTAGTTGAAAAGATACCTAGGCTCCGCTATCAAGAAGATACGGCAACACTACCAGAACAAAGCTAGATAGCACCTCCAAATCAATCAAAGTCTCCAAGATCAGCAACCAATTTAACCAAATTAGGGTTTCAGCAAATACCTCTATCACCTCAAAACAAAGCAAAGTTGTTAAGCAACAATAGAGTAATAAAAGCTATGAATCTTGAATACGCCACAAGCAAATCAATCACTTGATAAGTAAACACAATCCCTCAAATAAATAAGAAGAAATCAATTCTACTTGCAAATAACCAAGGAAATAAAAACCTCAAACTTTATTATCAAATAGCAAGAATAATGTGTGATATAAAAAGAACCCTAAAGATCCTATATATAGGCACCCAAGTCGGCCACAAAAAGTTTCCCTTGCCGACTTGGAGTTTGTCTCCTAAGTCGGTTAAACAATAAACCTATTTTGACTAGTATTAAAACTAGTCACTTTGTCCCACGCACATGCCGTCCACCAAAATTTGATAATGGCCCATGACAATTGGCCTATGACGCCTAACGCTAGAAACATTACAAACCAAGCCCACTGACTTACTTAAATAATAGACTAACGTTCAGCCCACCAAATACTAATAATCCCATGCATGACGATAATAGCATAATGAACCTAACCAAACTAATGGGCTGCATGAACTTTACGTGGCTTGCATGAATTAATTTAATTAACTCAAAATTGCTTCCAGCCCAAGATTGATTCTTCTTATATGTCCATATACTTTGGCGTCCCATTAAGCTCGTCTCCATGTCAGACCTCCATCTCTTTTTGAATTTCTTGTGAGAACGAAACTTGGATATGATTCGAAAAGTGAGCTTGTAATGATGAACTTTGAGCTTGTTGTCATACATCCAAGCACCATGCGTGTCGCCATTGTCGTTTCCGACGTAACCTTCGCGTGCAACATTCTTCAATTGTCCAAGCTTGCCTCTATTTGCATCATTCTTCAACTTTCCAAATTCGCCTAGGTGACTTGCATCAGAGATGCTGACGGTAGTTTTCGCCATCGAGAAGTTTCGCTCCTATCTCCTCGGATCCAAAATTATAGTGCACACAGATCACTCAGCTCTCAAGTACCTCATGCAGAAAAAAGATGCTAAACCGAGGCTGATTTGGTGGGTGCTATTGCTCCAAGAGTTTGATCTCGAAATTTGAGACAAAAAGGGAACCGAGAATACGGTAGCAGATCATCTTTTGAGATTGGCCCAGGATTCCATTTTAAATGAGGAAGCGTTACCCATTGATGACTAATTCCCAGAAGAACAGTTGGCAGCCCTCGAAGCGGCAGTTATCTATACAACCCCATGGTACGCTGACTTTGTCCACTACTTAGCAAGTGGTGTCGTGCCCCCAAATCTGTCACATCAGCTGAAGAAGAAATTCTTCTCTGATGTCAAAAATTATTTTTGGGATGACCCGCTACTATTCAGAAGATGCGGGGATGGGGTGATCCGCATATGTCTGCCCGAGGACGAGGTCGACAACCTTCTTTACAACTGTCATGCTTCATCTTATGGCGGCCATTTTAGCGCAAGCAAAACGGTAGCAAAAGCATTACAGAGTGGATTCTTTTGGCCTAGTCTATTCAAAGATGCTAAGAAATTCACTCAATCCTGCAATCGCTACCAGCGCATAGGGAACATCTCGCAGTGCCTTGAGATGCCACAGCAGGGCATTTTGGAGGTCGAACCTTTTGATGTGTGGGGAATCGACTTTATGGGACCATTCCCATCCTCCCGATCTAACTGCTACATCCTAGTTGCAGTCGACTACGTCACAAAATGGGTGGAGGCCATCGCTTCACCAACAAACGATGCAAGGGTTGTAGTCTGATTTCTAATGAAAATTTTCTCCCGATTCGGCACACCCAAGGCTTTGATCAGCGATGGCGGCACCCACTTTTGTAACAAGAAGTTGGAGAATGTGCTCCGCAAATACAGAGTAACTCACAAAGTCGCTACCCCCTATCATCCTCAGACGAGCGGTCAAGTGGAAGTCTCCAATAGGGCTATTAAGCAGATCCTGGAAAAGACCGTAAGCTCTTCAAGAAAAGATTGGGCTATCAAGCTCGACGACGCTCTATGGGCTTACCGGACTGCTTACAAGACCCCTATCGGGACGACTCCTTATCGACTCATCTACGGGAAGTCATGCCACCTCCCGTTCGAGCTCCAACACAAGGCATATTGGGCAATCAAAACATTAAACTTTGATCCCAAAACAACGGGAGAGTGCCGCTTGTTACAGCTCGATGAGCTGGAAGAAATCCGTTTGGATGCCTACGAGAATGCCAAAATTTACAAGGAGAGGACCAAACGGTGGCACAACAAGCGGATTTTGAAAAGAGATTTCCAGGCTGAAGACTACGTTCTACTTTTCAACTCCCAACTAAAGATTTTCCCTGGAAAACTTCGGTCACGATGGTCCGGACCTTTTGAGGTCATCCGAGTCTTCTAGTCTGGCGCCGTTGAAATTCGGAGCAAAGATGACGGTACCTTCACAGTGAATGGGCAACGTCTTAAACTGTACATTCCCGAAGAGCCTATCGAACAAGAGGTAGTGCTACCCTTTCGCCGACATGTCACGGTTATTTCCTTAAAGAAGCGCTGTGTGGGAGACAACCCACGGTTATTTCCTTTTTTAGCATATAAAGAACACAATAAGTTTGAGGAGGGGTCTTCTTCACTCCACTTGTGTTTCATGGTACAACAAATAAATTGGGGGATACATTCAGCCAGGGTATGAGGCAGCAGTTCAGGGGCACACACGGGATCTGTGCCTTCTCTCCACATATTAATATCTATTATGATACTAATTATATGATTGGATGGCCCAAATAAATTCATCACTGCCAAAAATATATTTACATGTTCAAACATATATTATATTTTGACATGGAGGAAAACAATGTTTTCTACCAGCTCCAATGGTCGTTCATCCGGGACACCCTCGAATTGGTGGGATTCCCAACTCCCCTAATTGAACTCACAATACGCTGCATCACTACTTCATCTTTACAAGTGGCATGGAATGGGGCTGCAACAGAATCTTTCCATCCGTCTAGGGGGATACGCCAAGGTGATCCAATCTCTCCGTACATCTTTGTCCTTTGTATGGAGAGGTTGGGACACTAGATTCACACGGCTGTAACAAGGAAGAAGTGGAACCCAATTTCTGCTAGTCAGGGAGGCCCCAAAATTACCCACCTCTTCTTTGCGGACAACCTCCTCCTTTTCACGGAAGCGACGGTGGAGCAAGCAGGGGTTGTGAGGGACTGCCTTGATAACTTTTGCCTCCAATCCGGCCAAAAGATC
Organism: Turnera subulata; assembly: GCA_028386065.3. Lineage (NCBI taxonomy): Eukaryota > Viridiplantae > Streptophyta > Magnoliopsida > Malpighiales > Passifloraceae > Turnera > Turnera subulata. The sequence continues at coordinate 134,911 of JAKUCV010001230.1, read as the reverse complement.
AGCAAAGAAAAGTCCCGAGTCTTCTTCTCCAAAAATATGTCTCCAAAGAGCGCTTCAGACGTATGCAAAATCTTTGGTTTCTAGAAAACAAAAGACTTGGGCAAGCACCTTGGCGTGCCGATTTTGCATAAGGGTGTGAATAAAAGGACCTTTGCCTACTTGGTGGAAAAAACCCAAGCTCGGCTTGATGGGTGAAAAACCTCCCAACTCTACCTCGCAGGAAGAGTCACCCTCGCAAAGTCTGTTCTCACAGCTTTACCAGTCTATACAATTCAAACGGTCATCCTTCCAAGAGCCATTTGTGATTCATTAGATGCCCTCAATAGGCGGTTCATCTGGGGCTCTTCTCCTCTCAAACGTAAACTGCACCTAATTAGTTGGGAGGTGGTCTGTAATCCAAGAGACTGCGGAGGTGCGGGCATCAAGAAGATGCGGTCTATCAATGATGCCCTCATCATGAAATTGGTGTAGAACCTTGTGATGAATGAGGAATGCCTATGGGTGAAGGTGTTCCGTAGTAAATATTTCAAAAGGCAGCCCCTTGCGCCCCTGGTCTTAAAAAGAAGATCCGGGTCAAGCCTATGGAATGCTGTATTCAGAGTTTGGCCTATGTTTAGAAAGGAAGTTGAATGGATAATCGAGGATGGAGAGGATGCTCTCTTATGGGAAGACTGATGGTTTGGGGATAACATGCCCCTTCGTGACTTGCATCCTAGCATCCCGAGTCATCTACTCAATAAATCTGTAAGTTTCTTCACTACACAGGGCGGGACTTGGAACTGGCCACTGCTCTGTTCGCTTTTGTCTCCTGACTGTTGTGACCAACTCTCTCTCTGTCCAATCCCGCGCCATGGTCAAGGCAAGGACAGAATCAGATGGCCGTTGAACCCCAAAGGCTATTTGACTGTTGCGTCAGCCTATTGGGTCCTTGAAAACCCGAATTGGGGTAAGGAAGATAGACTTTGGAAGGTTATTTGGAAGTTGAAGGGTCCTCTCAGAATCTCCTTTTTCCTTTGGTTACTGGGGCATGAGAGACTTATGACCAATGAATTGCGGGTTATGAGACATATTGCAAGCTCAGCCAGCTGCCCACGGTGTTCATTTCCTGTGGAATCTATCACCCATGTCGTCAGGGACTGTTTTTTTGCTGCAGATCTTTGGCGTGCAGTGAGCAAAGATGACCTTCCTTCTAACTTCTTTGTCTTGCCATTAAAGGAGTGGATGTGCTCCAATCTGGATACCAGACAGACAACTACGTCGTGGAGCCTGACCTTTGCAACTGTCTGTTGGAAATTGTGGTTCTAGAGGAACCAAATTGTTTTTGAGGATAGTAACTTCGATGTCCCCAACCCATCGAGGTATATCCTATCTCTAACTGAGGAGTTTGGCAAAGCCATCGAGCGCCCCAACCCATCGCATTTTAAAAACCTTGTTGCCATGTTCACTACTCCCACCTGGTCCCTCCCTCCCCCCAGGTATTTTGAAATTGAATGTGGTTGCCACTTCATCTATAAGAAACTCTAGGTTTTTTGGCAGCGGTGTCTGCAGAGACGCGCAAGGCTGTTGGACTAAGGGCTTTGGCTGCAATCTGGACCCCTGTCCTGGTTTCTTGGCCGATTTGCTTCTTATCAAATTGGGATTGCAATTCGCCAGGAATTGTGGTTTTCATGCTTTGATTCTGGAAACGGAAGCAGCTGCAGCCTTGGAGTGGCTCTCGGAAGAAGTCTCATAGGACCAAGATTTTGTGAACACTATTATAGAGATCAAATCATTACAGAATTATTTTGCCTCTTTGACTTTTATTTTTGTTCACCAAGAGGCCAACTCGGTAGCTCTTGGTTTAGCACAGCTAGCCATATCTTTTTGTCCAGGACTAACTGTGTTTGATTCCCCCCTTCTGTAATTAGTGCTGCTCTAGCAAGAGAGAGGGGAGTTGTGGGGCTGTGACCCTTAGATTTTGTTTTGTAATCTCTTTATCCATCATTAATATGTCCCGCCTTTCCGGTCTTGGACAAAAAAAAGAAAACAATGTTTTCTTTTCTGCCAAGATGAGTGTAGGTTGTATTAAAAAAAAAAAAGATGAGTGTAGGTAGGCTTCACATCATGACACACATGCAGCGGGAACATAGCACACATCTGGGGACCACTAAAGTTAGAAAGCAAAAGAATTGAAGCGGCACATGCTTATACTTTCAAATTAGAAATCTAATATCCAAAGATATTAGTTTATAACTAAAGATAACAAGCAAAGCTTACCTTTTTGGTGATGGTGGCCTCGATTTTAGAATCTGGAAGTATCATTCCTCGCCACCAAATGGAGAAGTAAGGTCGTTGGCGGGCCCCGCCCTATTTCACTAATGTGAAGAACTTCTTGGGGCTGGGACTTTTGGACAGATAAGTGCTAGAAAGGAACATTTATATGTAATATTATGTACACACATATAAGTATACATAATATTATATTCACAACATGGCAGCGAAGTGGGCACATCAGGAGGGCATGGTGGGGTTTTTGTCGGTTAATTCCTAACCACACACAAAAAGCAAAAGATGTTAGCCCAGATAGGCTTGAGAAGGGGTGAATCAGACTACCCTTTATTCGCATTTGGTTGCTGGTTTAGTTTCTGTGAAACCAAGTGGTTTCTTCACAAACTACACTCTCGGAAATCTGTCAATTCACACAAGCCAAAGACTTGAAAGATAAGAGTAAGAGAGAGTGTCACAGTAATTTTAGAGTGGTTCCCCCTCATCAGGTACTCCACTACCTAAAGGACCCTCATTTAGGATTTCAAATTCTCACTAACTTAGGCTTTTGCGGAATCAGCCTCAACCTATTACAGAAACTAAGCTTTTGCAGGCTAAGCTCTAACCTTTACAAGAAACAAGCTTTTGCAAGTTAAGCTCTAACCTTTATAAGTTTTTCCCAGGCTAAACTCTAACCTTTCCTCAAATCTAAACCCTGATTTGAGTACCCAGCAAAACTACACTAAGTCTTGCCTAACAACACTCCCCTTTATATGAACATGAAGGACTAGAGTAAGAACAAGTGTGTGCCCAACAAGAACACAGCAAGTATCACAAGTGTAAGCTCAGTTGCAGACGCAAAAACTCTTTCAAATTAGCTGGGATACTTTTCCAAGAAGCAATCCTCTTTCTTATATAGAGCTTGAGTGAGTGGGAGTAGGTAGGAGCTCTTTCTCCGACAGTTATATTGCTCTGAATTACTTCCAGAGTTGACTCAAGTACTCCACTAGTTGGTGTTGCCTTCATTTCTGAAAGTCCACTCTCTCTGCAGCTCAATAAGACAAAAACATTCCATTTCTAGCAAGCCGGAACCACAAGTGAGGACCACAATTGATAATTGAGCTTAGAGGTGAGAGACAAGTGTTGCAGGTCATCTTCTCTGCCTTGGACCACTTTCTCTGCCCGTTGGAGTAGTTGGGGGTTGAGGTTTAATACTGTGAGGACCACCTGGCCACCAGCAACTTGCAGTAGGACCACTTCAGATGTTGACAGTAAAGTGTGGTTTCTTCCAGAAACTAAGTCCGTGGTTTTTGTGTGGTTCTTGTAAGAAACCACACTGCATATCAATCAACACAAATATATACAAAACATCTAACCAAGTTTGTTAATTATCAAAATCCATATATAATTATTTACTACACATTATTAGTCATTAATAATCCTTATTAAGCCCATGTTTAGGTCATCAAAAGAAACACATAATAAGGGAGAGAGACGATGAGCACGAGGACTCAGGTGAGATATTTTAAACCACACACCTAATTAACCCATTCCCATGTTTATCCCAAATAAAAATCCCATCTTTACCTCTAAATCAAATCCTTAAATCCTTTTCTTTTCTATAAACCCCTTCCTAAATCCCTAAGTATCTTCTAATACCCGATTAGCTAGATACTTACTCGGGTAAATCGCATATATAGGGTCTATATTATTTCAAAAGTATAGTTTGGGGGTCTATACTTTTTTTTGTCCCTTAATGACGTGGACTTCCCGAGACCTTTAAAAGGAATGAAAAATGAGAGTATAAACCCGTAAAAGGGACAAGAAATAGTACAAACCCCCAAACGATACTTTTGAAATAGTAAGGACCCTATAACTTCTCGTCCGGAACTAATAACTCATTATGGCCATTTTTAATTTTCTGCTATTTTTTCAAATTTCGAGATAAGCGTGGAGACTGAAACTATCTTTTATACCATATTAAAATAAGAACGAGGAAAAAAATTTGAACCAAAATGAGTTCCGGGCGAGAAGTTATGGCCATTTTCGAATTTACGGCACGAGTTTTATGTGAATTTTTTAAATTTGGAGCTAAGTGTGGACATTGATACTATCCATTAGAACATGTTAAAATAAGAATGAGGAAAAAAATTTGAACCAAAATGAGTTCCGAACAAGAAGTTATGGCCATTTTTTACTTTACGGTAGTTTCCCTAGGGATTGTACACGAATTTTTTTCACAAGTAAATCGCATATATAGGGTCCGTATTATTTCAAAAGTATCGTTTGGGGGTCTGCACTATTTCTTGTTCCTTTTACGGGTCTGTACTCTTATTTTTCGTTCCTTAGGGACTAAAAAAAGTACAAACCCCCAAACGGTACTTTTGAAATAGTACAGACCCTATATATGCGATTTACCCATACTTACTCCTAAACAGAAAAAAAAAAAAACAAACAACAAAACCCCACTAGCCCCACACAATGACCATCACCTCTTTTCTCTCCTCTCTTTTCACCACCATGAGAACCAAGGAACAAGCAGCATACCGAGGCCGCCTCCATGGCTACCCCTCCTCACCTTCCACAAACCCACCATCAAAACACCAGACCTCATTACTCACTAGATTTATTTTTATTTTTACTTTTTCCCTAATAAATAAAACATGAAAAAGAAAAAATCTTCCTCTCCCCTGATGCCATCCCCTTCCTTCCACCCCACCACACTCTCTCCCCAACCTGCCTCCCCTCACCCTCTACCACCGATTTGGGCTTGCTTCGGAACTATTCTCCTCCATCATCGCTTTGTCCCTTCCCTCCCTTTATAATCTGCCAGTGGCATGTCCTATAGGGGGTGCCATGTCCTGTGCTCACATGCGATAGATTGACACCACTACTGACATGTCTTGTGCACAAGAGACAAAGAGGAGCCACAGTTTCCTTTTTCTTCTCTCCCAATAATCCTTACGCTTATGCACCGTTTTCCCCTCCTCCTCCCCTCACCGACCCAAAAGTGTAAGCTTAGGCTCACGCTCTTATTCAAAACATCTAAACAGCAACGCCCTAAATTCTTTTTCCCTCTTCTCTTCATCTCTCCCCTTTCCCAATTAAACGTCCTCTCCTTTATTCAAGCCGAAGACATAGCCGTTATTCACCAAGGCGGCGATTGTAAGGCTCGACTTTGGCCAATGATAGCAAGACAAGGAGTCTAAGGGATTGAGTTTTTTTATGTTGCTTAGATTTTGTAGAAAGATGTTCTTGCCATGGTGGAAAGTGTTGCTAGTTTGGGTGCTTGTGTGTGGATCCAAGGAGCCTAAGGTGGTCGAAACTTGTATTTTTTTGGAGTGGACCTTCAGAGTATGGAGTATGGACCTTGGCCTAAATTTTTGGTGGGGAGGCGACAGGAGGAGTGGGAGGTTGATACGGCAACAAACCTAGAATCCTTCTAGTGCCACCTCTGTAACTATCTGATTGTCCCGATCTTCAATCTCAATCAAACTCGCCGTGTAAGTCTCCTTCACCTCCTAATCTCTGCACGGATTAGACAACAAAGAAGTAGATACACAACAAAGATTCATGTAATTCTATTCTTCACCTCCTAGACTCAATTAAGGAATAGGCAACAAAAGGATTGGAATCACAAGGGATTGAATAAACGCCACAAGCAAAGAAACTTGATAAGTAAATTCAAACCCTAATATAATACCAAAAGAATCACTCTCTCAAACACGATTGAATCACTCAATCAAAGAAAACCTCAAAGGAAATTTTATTCTCAAAATCGTCTCCTCCAAAACATAAAGAAAAAGATCCTATTTATACTAATTTTCTTACCCCCTAAGTCGGCTACACACACAAAATCCAAGTTAAATTGGATTTGACTTTTAATTCCTAACCCTAGCCGAATTCTAACTACCCATTGGACTAGGTTTCAATTAAATCCAACAACAAATTGGACTCAAATAAACAAAAACAAAATTAACCCAACTAAATAACTAAAGCCCAAACTTAAAGACTCAAATACTCATAAATTGGTCCAAACCGAAATCAATAATAGAGACCAACATAAATTTCGGCAGCCCCTAACTAAACAAAGAAGATATGACATGGGCCCCACATGGAATGGTTGATGTTGAATGGGCCCCACAGAGCTCTTGAGTCAATAATTCCTTAATTGATAGCAAATAGACGGGTTTCTGTTTCAGCTCCTTCTCAAGCTTGATCATAACATCCTCTTGAAATTCCGTGTTGATCAAGCCTTGAATGTGATGTAGAAGTTGATTTCTAAGCATCCTTGAAGTGTTCCTTGTAATTGGACATTGAGACAAGGCTATGGCTCCATCACTTGCATCATTCCCTCCCACCTCAGAAGGATTCGTCCTTGAATCTAATCCTGCATTGTCAAAAGGAGAAAGATCAGATACATTGAAAGTAGCAGTAACTTCATACTCACCAGGCAGATCAATCTTGTAAGCATTATCACTAATGCGTTCCAAGACTTGAAAAGGTCCATATAAGATTGATAACATCTAAATGTTAGTGTTTTTATGATGATTTTGAATGGCTTTTTCTATGTATTCTTGATCGATTATGTGGATAATCTTTATATTATCATGTGTTTTCATGCATTGTGTCAATTAGTACTTCAATTTTGCTGATTAAGTGTTTTTATCAGGAATTTATCATTTTTATTGAAGAGTGGAAGCTTTTTAGCCAAGTTTGGAAACCAGGCCCAATTTAGGAAACTTTCTGCAGTGAGCACAACCGACTATTTTGATGATTTCGGCAGTTCTAGGCATCAAAATTAAGTGAGACCAATTGGAGACACAACTAGACTTCCAAAGATTTCTATGGATTAAATTTCATAATTTTTGGACGAGGCTACAAGGAGCAGTAATTATTTTAATCCAGCCCAGGATGCAGATTTTTCGGTGCCGACCCAGGGTCAGTTTTTCAGCGATATCATGAGCTACAAAAGTCCAATTGAAGAGTTATTTTTATGGAAAGAAATCTGAAAGAATTATCCAGAAATTTGTAGAAGAGCCCAATGCCCAGTTAGGACGTCTTCTAGGAGTTAAGTGGCGTGCAAGTTTAGGTCAAAAAACAGGCATAAGTCCAACTTGGAATGCAAGTCAAGAATTCAATTTCCATTCAAAGAAGGAGAGCCCCACCGACTTCCAGCAGCTAAAGTCAGTATAAAAGGACCCCCTAGGTCGACATATTCAGAAGGCAGAAGTCAGAGGGCGAAGCTCTGCCGAATTGGTTAGTTATTAGGCCACACACACTAGTAGGGTTTGGGTTTTCACTCTTTTTGATCCTCTACGTGGTGCCGAATTTCTCATCCAATTTCAAAGGTTATTCCCCACAACAATACAATATTTTTCCAGCAATATTTGAAGGTTTAAAGTCACAGAATCACCATTCCAATTGCAGCAGAAGTCGTCACCAGAGTAGCACAAGTCGACGCCATCATCACCAACACAAATCGGCTACCCGACTTCACTACTCTCTCTCTTATTCGATTCTCTTTCTGTTTAATTGTTTACTTGATGAATTCTTGTGAGATTTTGACGATTTGCTATTTTATTATGATGAACTAATTCTCTAATCTAGGATTAGGGATGTAGCCAATTACTTCTATGGTTTTATTGTCTATGGATTGATGTTATTTAATTGATTGTGTTGATTGTTCAATCTATGTGTGCCGAATTACTTAACTACTTTGGATTGATTCTTATTGATTGCAAGATGCGAGAGCTGCGTGATTTATATGATGATACCTAGAAGAACTTAGATTGGTTGATGCTAAAATATACGAGAGCTGATAGTTTCTTAGGGCTTTATTGATTGTTTTGTGCTTAATGAGTTTAGTATTGATGCTAGGCTATGCGAGAGCTAGGTAGTAATCTTTGCTGAATATTTGATTCAACATGCGAGAGCTGAGGATTAAGACATTAGAAACAATTGCCCACAATCACACATCAATAGGAGAAATCGACATCCATGTATAATAAACCTAGAAAGTAATTGTGTGAATCCCGATTTCCTAGATTGCTTTAGATATTGATAGAACTTCACTTTAGATTAAGTCTGTGATTTTATTTCTTTTATTTGTTAGTTTCGACATCACCCTACACCATCTTTTATTTGATTTGCCTAGATAATCATAAGTTGTGACATTAGGTATTACTTATTTCCCTTGTTCCATGGATCGACCTTGATTAGACTACTACACTACATAGTACACTGTGCGCTTGCAGTTAACAATCATTGCCTTTACTCGTGAGTTATTTCTGTGTCGTGTTGTGAATTGATCAAGAATTATAAATTTGAAAAAGTCGCGCGTAAATAAAACGCATCAAGCTTTTCTGGCGTCGTTGCCGGGGAACAAACGGTTTTAATACTATTGAGATTGTAGCTAGATTACTTTAGGTTTTATTTTCTGCATTAGTTTCTTTTATTTCTTTTTATTTAATTTAATCGACTTTCGTTTTTTTTTTAGGTGTTGTCGACTTTGGTTGATGCCCAAGATGAAATGCGGTGCTTCATCGAGTCCAATTCCTGAGATCAATACGGAAATCGAGAGAACCTTACACAAGCAACTACGCGCGAACAAGCGAAAGCAGAAGCAAGTCGTAGAGCCAGTGGAGTTTCTTCAAGACACTGAAATAGAAGAGAAAGCAGAAGTTGTAGCAGATAATTTCGAGACAGTCATCATGGCAGAAGAAGGAAACAAGACATTGCGTGACTACGCAACACCGAGTTTGGATATCGTGCAGTCGAGCATTGCAAGGCCTGCGATCAATGCCAAAAATTTCGAACTGAAGACAGCACTAATTCACATGGTGCAACAGGAACAATTTGGAGGTCTGGATAATGAGGACCCGAATCAACATCTACAGACGTTTACGGAGATTTGTGATTTGATCAAGATCAATGGGGTGACTGATGATGCAATTCGACTTCGTTTATTCCCGTTTTCCTTGCAAGGCAAGGCTAAGAAGTGGTTGAAGTCAGGAGTAGCTGGAACATACAAGACGTGGGAGGAGCTTTCAAAGGCTTTTCTTGCCAAATATTATCCACCTAATAAAGCAGCACGTATCCGGAGCAAGATTACATCATTCACTCGATTCGATGGAGAAAGTTTTTGTGAAGCATGGGAACATTACAAGGATCTTATTCAAGGATGCCCACAACATGGATTACCCGAATGGCTTGTAGTTCAATCTTTCTTTAATGGTTTAAATGAGCCTTTGTGCATGAGTTTGGACGCAGCTTCAGGAGGGGCATTCATGGCGCAAGCACCCGATGTGTCGTATCAGAAGTTGGAGACGATGGCAAGTAATCGTTACCAGAGCTCTTCACGATCAAACAACAAGCGAGTAGCTGGAATTCTGGAAGTGGAGACAGTGACAATGCTTAATTCGAAGCTAGATTCTTTGAGTCAGCAGGTAAAATCATGTGTTGCTGCTGTTATGCCGAGTTTAATTTGTGATAAATGTGCAGGTGCTGGACACAATTCAATGAATTGTCCAACCGGAGACGAGTTGACGATTAAGCGGATGGTGAATATGGAGACTCACTCGAAGATGCTTGAGACGCAACTTGCGCAGCAAGCAGAGGCGATCATGAGGACACCAGGAAACCTACCGGGACAGTCCACTGTTAAACCGAGAGAGCAAGTCAAGGCTGTAGCACTTAGAAGCGACAAGCAATTAGATGATCCGTATCCACCTAAAAAAGATGAAGCCGACACCATCATTAAGCAAGAAGAAGAAGATGAGCAACCGAAAGCGGAGAAGCTATTACCTGAAAAGGGAGCAGAGGAAAAGAAGAAAGATCAAGAGAAGTGGATTCCCAAGTGGAAGCTAGCAAAGCAAAAAAGAGAGCAACCGAAGGAGATATGGCCTGAAGTCAAAGCTTATGAACCACCGGTTCCATTCCCTCAGCGACTTCAGCAGGGCAAAAAAGAAGAAAAATTCGGGAGATTTCTTGAACATTTAAAGAAATTGCACATTAATGTTCCATTTACTGAAGTAATTTCTCAAATGCTTGCTTATGCTAAATTTCTCAAGGAAATTCTTTCCAGGAAAAGGAAGCTAGAAGATTACGAGACAGTGGCTTTGACGGAGGAGTGCAGTGCAATCCTGCAGAACAAGCTGCCGCCGAAACTGAAGGACCCTGGAAGTTTCTCTATTCCTTGCAATATTGGTTCTATGTGCATTGAGCGAGCGCTATGTGATTTGGAAGCCAGTGTTAGTCTTATTCCAAAGCGAATTGCTGAGAAGCTAGATATTGGAGATATGAAGCCGACTACCATCTCTCTTCAACTTGTGGATCGATCTGTTAAATATCCAGTGGGGATATTGGAGGATATTCCAATCAAAGGTTGGGAAGTTCTTTGTACCAGTCGATTTTGTGGTGCTCGACATGGAGATTGATTTTCAAATGCCATTTATTCTTGGGAGGCCATTTTTAGCTACTGCTGGAGCTCAAATTGATGTTCGTGATGGAAAGCTTACTTTAAGGATTGGGAATGAGAAAATCGAGTTCAATGTCTTCCGTGCTACCGAAGGACCACTTGAAGAAGGCAGTTGTTTTTTAGTTGATTTTATTGATGATGCTGTGAAGGAAGTAAGCAAAGTAGCAAGTAGTGATGATCCACTTTTGAATTGCTTGGTGACGAGTGGCACTACTGAAGATGATGACTTGGAGATTGCCCAAAGTGCAAAAATTTTGCAATCCACACCACCATTGGAAGCGACCAAAAACAAGAGCTTTGAGATGATTGGAGAAGAAAAGAAAGATGAGGATCGGAGCGCGCCAAAGGTAGAGCTAAAACCATTACCATCTAAGCTACGGTATGCATTCTTAGGTCCCTACTCTACGTATCCTATTATTATCGATGCCGAGTTGAGTAAAGTAGAGGAGGAGATGCTACTTGATGTGCTTAGAAAGCATAGAAGAGCTATTGGATATTCTGTTGAGGACTTGAAGGGAATTAGTCCTACATTCTGCATGCATCGGATTTTGGTTGCGGAAGGTAGCAAACCGAGCATTGAAATTCAAAGGAGGCTTAATGAGAATATGAAGGAAGTTGTGAAAGAGGAGATTATTAAGCTTTTTGATGCATGGATTATTTATCCGATTTCTGACAGTGAATGGGTAGCCCCAGTTCACGTGGTACGGAAGAAAGGAGGAATGACAGTGTTCAAGAACAAAGATGACGAGTTGATTCCGACGAGGACTGTTACAAGATGGAGAATGTGTATTGATTATTGGAAGCTGAACAGTGCTACGCGCAAGGATCACTTTCCATTGCCATTTATCGATCAAATGCTTGAGCGACTTGCTAAGCATTCTTATTATTGCTATTTGGACAGATATTCGGGATTCTTTCAGATACCTATTCACCCGAATGATCAAGAGAAGACGATGTTCACTTGTCCGTATGGAACTTTTGCTTATCGACGGATGCCTTTTGGGCTGTGCAACGCACAAGCCACTTTTCAGAGATGCATGATGGCGATTTTCTCTGACTATATAGAGAAAATTATGGAGGGTTTCATGGATGACTTTTCTGTCTACGGGAAGACATTTGGGGATTGTTTATCTAACCTATCAAAGGTACTTAATCGGGAAAAATGCCATTTTAGGGTACAAGAAGGAATTGTTCTTGGACACTTAGTTTCCGAACGTGGGATTGAAGTAGACAAAGCCACGATAGATGTAATAGAGACCTTACCTCCACCGAATTCAGTCAAGGCAATTCGTAGTTTTCTTGGACATGCCGGATTTTACAGAAGATTCATTAAGGATTTCTCAAAGGTAGCCAAACCCCTTACCAATCTTTTCAATAAAGATGTGCCTTTTGTCTTTGATGAACACTGTATGGAAGCATTCGACAAGCTCAAGAAGGAGCTGATTTCGCCACCCATCATTCAACCCCCTGATTATTCACATCTGTTCGAGAATATGTGTGATGCAAGCGACTATGCTGTAGGCGCAGTCTTAGGACAACGCCGAGATGGGAAGATGCACGCCATTTATTATGCAAGCAAGACTCTAGATGATGCTCAAGTTAATTATGCAACTACAGAGAAGGAGTTATTAGTAGTTGTATTCGCAATTGACAAGTTCAAGAGTTACCTTTTGGGTTCCAAGGTGATTGTTCACACGGAACATGCTGCATTGAAGTATTTGCTTTAGAAGAAAGATGCGAAACCACGACTTCTTCGATGGATTCTTATATTGCAAGAATTCGACCTAGAGATAAAGGACAAGAAAGGAACAGAGAACTTAGTTGCTGATCATTTATCAAGATTGCCATTGGAGAAAAACGAAAAGCAAGAAGAGGAGAAGCGGATCAATGACGCACTGCCGGACGATTACCTCACCATGGTCAATACGATTTCCACAAAGAAACCGCCTTGGTTTGCCGAGTTTGTTGATTATCTATATCGCATGTGATACATTCCGAGTGATAAGAGCAATTTTGATCATGTCTACAATCAAGGCGATTTTCGTGGAAGGCGATTCACCGAAAAGCTTCATGATCCACCATAACCGCCCATCCATCCAGTCCAGCTAAGACGATAGTAAAGAAGCGCTGTGTGGGAGGCAACCCACAATTAAAGGTAGTTTAGTGTTTTGAGTCTTTTATTTTTATTAATTTTTGTTTTTGTTTTGATTTTTAGTCTATGCAGATTGCAAGAAGAAGGAATTTTTCGAGGAGAGATCAACCACATTGGAAGGGTCAAGATGAATTCTTCATTAAATTAATCATAGAAGGTTTTCTTAAACTCAAACTTTTACTTTTTTTGCGTAATTTGTGTGATGATTTGCTTGAGTGCTTTGTTGAATTTTATTTGTTTTTGATACATTCATATACATTTAGCACTTACCCTTAGGTTCCGATAGCAAGCTCATAACAAACTAGGCTAAATTAGAGGAGACAATTTTTAGGATTAGTTTTTTTAGGAATTTCTTTATTTTTCTAGCACCCTAGGATTTTTCACTTTTTCATGATTCATTAAAAAGATAAAAATCACAAAAAAATCAGAAACAATTTTCAGAAAAACACATAAAAAATCGAAAAACAAAAATTTTTGGGATAGGATATACCGATTAGTGCACCGTGGCGCACAAGGAGGACAATTAGCGTGCCCATGGGCGAGGAAAGGAACACCAACCCGTACTTCAGCGTGCACCATGGCGCGCCAACGCGCAGGTCAGCGCGCACCCACCGACCCGAGGACGCACCTATAGGCGCACCCGAGCACACCCGGACGCACCAATCTGCACACCCGCAGGCGAACCCGCAGGCGCGCCAACCAGTGCACCCGAGGGCACACCCAGGCGTACCAAGGCACGCCAAAGGCGCGCCTATCTGCACCAAAGGTGCACCGACCCGAGAGCAAGGAGGCCAAGGACACGCAACCGACTTTGATTTTAGGAGCAGCCCCTTTGCGATTTTTTTTTAGTTAGTCCTACACCCACCAAAAATATATATAGGTTAGTATTCCTTTAGTTTTTAGGATTAGGATTTAGTTTTTATTTTATTTTTAGGGAGTTTCTAATCCTTGGAGAAATAGGATTCCGAGTACACACCCACATTGAATACTAGTCTGAGGAGGATTCCTAGTACCCATAGGACTAGAAGTTGGCACCAACACCCTTTATTCCACCGCCTCTAGAGAATATAAATACACACCCATATCCCCCATATTTTTCCACACCGAAATCATTCACGCTCTAGACATCCATACACCTAGTGCCGATTTCACTTCCTTAGCACCCTTTAGGTTTCTCTTTAATTTTTCTTTTCGTCTCCTACCTCTCTTAGCCCTAGTTCAAGATGAATTTTCCCAAGAACAACAACAACCCTTGTTGACCCAACTTCACCATCACCAACCATACCCCGCGCTTTATGCCTATGCCTAAGTTTACCGAGTACAATCGGGGATGGATTTCTGAGGAGAATCGTGCTAAGTTTGACAAGCTGATTAGGAGACCTCTAATTCCTACGAGGTACATTGATTTTGAGGTGGTTGAATCTTACAATCTTGAGGAGCCGATTGGCAAGTACCTTGCCAACATAGCACTAGTCGATTTTTGCAAGATTAAGGAGCCGTCATACGAGGAGCTTACTTATGAGTTTCTTGCTACTTTTGGGTATGATGTGGATCTCAAGGACATTCATGATCCCGGTTATGTCAAGTTTTGGCTTGCAAGGAAAGACTATGAGATGAGCTTAATTGATTTCAGCAAAATTTTTGGTTTTGATGCCGAAGGATGGCGAGTTCCTAGCTGTAGCTTCAATAGAAGAGTCATGATGGACACGATTTGCAATGATTCATGTACTCCTGGCTCTGGCTTGGCTAGTGACTTGTGCATTAAGGACAATGCACTGAGGTATTTACACAGAGTTTTGGCACACTCTTTCTTTGGAAGAACCAAAGATGCACACAAGGTGCAATGTGATGAGCTTTTTGTACTCTTTTGCATGGTACACGGGTACAAACTCAATGGAGCACTTTGGTTGCTGCAAAATTTTGCTCATATTTGCAAAGGAAAAGGCGAGATAGCATGTGGAGGGCTGATCACTCATATCGCGAAATTCTTAGGAATTAACCTAGATCCCTACACTTTAACCCCTTCTAACCCCGCACTTGAGACTGTGCATAAGCATGTAGCCGCAGTAATGGCCTAAGAACTCCATGAACCCATTGATCCATATCCTTTTAGTGATGAAGAAGAGGTTAATGAGGAATGCTTTTGTGTTAGAACACAACCGATCCACCGTAAGCCACCATCGTCTACATCATCCATGGAGTCCGATTCCTCCAACATCTTCGACTTTCTCATGGGATGGGAAGCTCAAGTCGATGGCATCGCCAATCTCAGAAAGACCACCGGCGAATTACTTTCTCAAATGGATAAGTTAGTTGACATTGTTGATAAGTTAGGGAGAGTCATGTGCAGTACATTGGATGAACAAGAGAAGACCATCGCGCAACTTAGGAAGAAGCTAGAGAACATAAAGAACAAACTTGTCGAGTAGTTTCATGTATCATCATTCTATGTGTTGTGTTTTTATTGCTTTATGTCTTTACTTTTATAGGACGCAGTCAATGCTAGTCATCCTCGTGGCAATTTAAATTCCATGTAACAGCCCGGGTAAAAATTTGAATTTTTACCGGGACTGTAAAAGTCTTTTTACAGTGATTTACCGAATGAATTAATCTTGGGTAATTAATTCAAGGTAAATCGAGCGTTGTTTTTTGAAACCGAGGTTTTTCCCGCACTCGGGATTTTTCCGTGGATTTTACGGACCAAAGTTGGTATTTTTCGGGTCCCGAAATCCTCAGAAAAATCAGACCGGAAAATAATTAAGTGGGTACATCAGTTATTTTCTAGTCCGGTTTGGACACGCCTGCATTATTGAGGCAATAATGCAGGCAGCGCCTTCTCTTTTTCTGCCCGTGTCACCCGTGAATTTCTGCCTGCCTTTGCACCCTACACCATCACCTTCATCTTTTCTTCCTGCCTACAAACCCAGTACACTATACCCCCATCAGCTTCCCTCACTCTCCTCTGCAAAACCACTACCCAATAACCCAGTTCTTCTCTTCACCTACAAAGCCAATTCCTCGTTCTTTTTCTGTACCTGCAAATCCCATAACCCAGCCTTCCTTCATTTTAGTTTCTGCAGGACTCCCTACCGCAACTCCTTTCACTAAAACAAAACAAGACACATAATAATAATAATAAAAAAAGAAACAAGTTAAACACAAACAACCACCGCCGACTGCCTCACCACCAGCAGCCACCATCGACCACCACCGCCTCCCCTTGCCGCTCGCAACACCGCCATCTTCCCCTTCGTCGCGTCACACCACCGCCGCGTCTCCATCCCCACACGACCGGCGACGAGTTCGTCCCTGCCGACGAACGACCGCAGCTGTACCCGACAACATGCAGCCACGCCTCATTCCCTTCCTCGCTGCAGCCGCCGGACCCGACGAGTAGAGCCGCCAGACCCGCCATCTCCCTCCTCGCTGCCTGCTTTCCGCACCCTGCTGCCTCAGCGCCCCCCCTCCTTCGCACCTCCTCGCAGTCGCTGTGCCGCTATCACCGTCGTCACGTCCGTTCCGCACCTAGTACGTCGCGCCGCCGCCTAGGTGAGTTCGGGTTGAAGACGACCCGTTTGAGGAAGGTCGACCCGACTGCACCACGGGTTAGGTTATTGAGCCGGGTCAGGTGCTGGGCCAGGCGGGAGTTGGGCCTGTGTTTGGACCTAACCAGGCCTGTGGACTAACCCCTGGGGCTTGGTTCTGGGTCGGCCCAAAACTTAGATGGGCCTGAACTGCTAGGTCTAATTCATTTTTTTTACTAAAAAAAAGAGAAATAAAAGAAAATAATAATAATCTAGTATATAATTTGGAAGTATGTATATATATATATGTCAGGAAAATAGACAAAATAATTAATTTGACCAGAGATAATTATTCATTTGATATATCTAGGAAATAATTACTTAAACATATTATTTTGGGAAACTAAGGTAATTATGTTATGGTTATTTTAATAATAATATGGTAAGTATGAGTTATAGTATTTTGGGAAATATATATATATGTAGTATATGGATATGTTTTACTAAAATAATAATAATAATAATAATAATAATAATAATAATAATAATAATAATAATAATAATAATAATATAAAATGATTACATTGACATATTATTTTGAGAAAATGTAATTACTATATGAATATCCTTTGAAAAATTATTTTAAGAGTAAATAATTTTATGAAAATGGGTATATATCCTATGAAAATGCTTTGGAAATAAATACGGTATTGTATATTCTAGGGAATATTACACTAAGTATATATAATAAAATTTTTTAAAAATTATATATAATATTTGGTATTTATATTTTGGCAAGTAAAATAATGTTATGGAGATGATAACGTATAACCTAAGGGGAGTTTAATTTAAAATTTATGGCATCATAGCATATACCAATTATGTGCATTTATGTGAGCATGTTGTTTTGTTGTATAGGTTATGATATCGAGCAGTTCCTGTGGAACCGGCTTTAGACCGATTGATGTTTCCAGAGTTGAGTAAATGGCTAAGGTGAGGTTAAGTAAATATTTATATACTGCTCGTGATATCAAGTTGCTGTTTATTCACTATGTGTGATGTTTGCTGATATGATACTATACTTGTGGTTGTGAATGGTTGTTGTGATAAGTGTTGATTGTTGTTGTTGTTGTCTGTGAGAATGACATGATTTGAGTACCGGAACATTGTTATGTGGAACCTGATGGTTAAGTGGTATTGAATATTATCCAGACGAGCGGAGAGACTGCGAGCCTGCTCGGGATAATGAGTTGATGGTTGGTTAACAGTATTGTGGTATCAAGACTAAAATGGTAAAATTATTAAAATGGAAACACTTAGACATCTAGTAAGTCACACTTAAATGTTGGAACAGCGAGATGGTTGTCTTATTTTTATAGTGCTGGGGGAGAGTGTGCTTGGGGTCTGCTCCCTGTCTGTACCAATTATTATTTTAGGCGCTGGGGGAGAGTGTGCTTAGGGTCTGCTCCCTCTCTGTGCCAGTTACTTGTGGAGGTACCAGGGCGGGGTCCACGGGCTAGCTAGCTTGACTACCAGGCGACGGCCATCATTTAACTTTTGATAGGGCCCCTGATAATAAAATTGGAATAGCGTGTCTAGAATCACAAGTGTGTCATTCAAGGTTCGTAAGAACCTTAGTTAATTGTTGGTGATGTGACTTGGGAATTTACGGTTGTTTGTATATGTATATTTGCTTATGGGTTTTACCCGGTGGGCACTTCGGACTCACCCCTCACCTGCGGGCTTTCATCCCGTAGGTTGAGTTATTTGTGGCTCAGGTATGATGCATTCCAGACAGGCTGCGGCGTTATCCCTTGGACAGGACTCGAATCCATAGTTTGCATCAGTGTCACCTACAGTGTCTTTGTGAGTTATTAAGTCTTCCGCTGTGCTGTTTACTGCTATTGTTGGGCCTTGGGCCGGTTGTGATGTTATCGATGATCCCGGGTTCGGGTGATATGTTTTGATGTCGGGCCGAAGGGCCAGATTTCTGATGTTTATATTTTAGGCTATTGAGCCAGTTTTCTGTTGTTTACGTTGTATGCTGGGCTTTGTTTGGTTGGGTCGTTACAGTTCCGGCACGTGTTTACTATGTACGGTAAATACGGCGGAGCGGACGGTAGGTCCTTGGGTGATTGTTTGGCTTATTTGTTGTGCATAGCTCGCTCCATATGTTTATTATTTTGCATTTATGTCATTTATTTAGTACATAATGGATCCAGTCGAGGGACGCCAGCTTGCCACAGAACGTACACATAAAAGGTAAATGATGCCATAAACTTGCAGAAACATAAATATTATTAATATTACTAATATTATTATTACAAATATTAATAATGCATTATCATTATTATTTAAAACATTCATCTCCTTGGTACAACATTGACCCTGAAGCTATTGAGGTCATTGTTAATGTTGACCCTGATGCTGTCGTTCCACGAGAACCACATGCCACCTGCGTTGTTCTGGCCAGGAAGCTCGAACCGGTCTGCTGAAGAGAACCGAAGTGGGATGACACCGTTATCGTCTTCAGGCTGCCACTGGGTCTCCATGAGAAGGACCATGATGGGCTTGTATTGGTTCTTCAGGTCCCTCAGGGTACATGAGAACTCCTGGGAACACCTAGCGATTCCTCTGCAGTTCCACACCAGTAGTCGGGCCTTTGGCCAAGTTGGAGGTAACCGAGTGACTCTCGGCATGCTCTAAGCAGTCATCGAGAGCTAGTAGTAGGTACCTTGGTCCAGGAAATGACAACTAGGCTCTAGGTTGAATTCCTGAAGACTTTCAGAAATGAAAAATATGACGGAATTGGCCGAGCCGTAGAAGGAGGTCCTCAGGGTGCCTTGGTCCTCTAGGAAGAACGTCTCTTCCATGGGAGTGACGAAAAACCTGGACGAGTAGAGTTCGTCGACGAAGACCAGACGGGGCATCCTACCGACCTCGTTCGCTAGTTCCTCTGGACGTTCGTTGATCATGTTGTAGGCCAACCAGTTTCTTCTGCCTAGGTTGGCACCTTCGACGAAGAAGACGGACGATGGAGCAGGCATTCTGTCTAGGCGAGTTATGTGTTTTCTTTCTGAATGTGTTTTGTGTTTAGTTTCTCTAAACGTGTTTCATAAAACTTGTTTTCAAATGCTTTTGATGATTTGCTTCTCACCGCACTGTCTTTTATACTCTTAGGGGAGAGTATGGTTACCGTTTTGTTTTTCAAAGTTTAGACCCCACCTATCCCTAGGAAAGTCTAAAGGATTTTTCGGTGATGGGAAAAGCAGATTCCCTTCACAAAGCTCCAAATTGTTTTCATTCTTCAAGGTGTTGTTTTTTTGAAAATTATGCCGTTGCCTCATTTATTTGCTTCATCACTTTATATGTTTTTCGGGCTACAAACGCAAGTGTTTTTCAGCTCTTCTCCATCTTACAATTTTCTATCGCCCTGGCTACCTTGGCGTTTCTTTTTAGGGTTTTTATATATTTTCCTGCATCTTTTATCACATGCATCCGTGACCGTTGAGGCTAGACTGATGGGACCATACCTCAAGTAGAGTGCATGCGCGACAAGGTTACACCTGTTTGGACATCGTGGAGGGATAAGATATCTGGCAGACATTTTTGGCTCATGCGGAATTTGTGAACAAGTGGATATCGTTTCTTTCGAGGGACACAGGACGTTCTCGTGATCATCGCCTTGCGAGTTAACGGACGTATTTTTCACGAGGGAAACCGACGTCACCGTTAGCTGTGCATGTCACGTTTCTCGGGATCGAGGATGTTTACGACCGATCTAGAACGCCGGACATGAAAACATGTTTTGTTTTAACTTCTTAATGTTTTGGTTTTGTTAAACGAGTTTTGTTTTGTTTTTAATTTCTTTATGTTAGTTTTACTTCCTTTTATCGGTTTTGTTTTTAACATCTTTATGTTTGATTTTATTTTTCCTTCTTGATGGTTTTGTTTGCTTTTAAATATTTTGCCTTTCTGTTTAACATGAGATTTCGTAACATAAGAGTTTTGATTTAAAAAAAAACTTATTTTATTTAATTCATAACAATTTACAATACAGAGAAGAAGTACTCTATAGAGTTACATGCTTCTCTAGGTCTTTTATAAGTTTTTGGATGGCTTTCACGTGAGGGAAGAGTTCCGCACACGCCAGTTCTATCTGTATCACCGCCGAGCTGACCTTACTCAGTGAGACGTTCCGCTGCGATAGTGTCTGCAGTGGAGTGCTGCTTTCAGCCGCTGCTTTGCCCTTCCGAACATCAGCTTCTTTGCCAGCATGCTTCTTTCGTTGTCTTAGGGAGACCACCACATCTTCCTTCAGACTGATGGTGCTTGCCTTGAACCACTTCTTGGGAGGTTCTTCATCGGAGCTTGTCAGGAAAGCAGTACCACCGATGTAGCGGTTATCCTTGGTGTCTGAGGTGGTTCTTGTTCTCAGTGGAGAGTCCATGGTTGTGTGTGAGTTTGCCAGTCATGAGGTTCGGTTTACATAAGCGGAGGAGATGTCGCTTAAGGGTATAAGCGGTATCTCGCGTTGAGTTTGGACACCTGGCAGAGTGTGCCAGAAGCTTATCGTGGTGGGACCCACGAATAAGACGGAATTGCGGGGACGAAATTTTTTTAAGGTGGGTAGAATGTAACAGCACGGGTAAAAATTTGGATTTTTACCGGGACTGTAAAAGTCTTTTTACAGTGATTTACCGAATGAATTAATCTTGGGTAATTAATTCAAGGTAAATCGAGCGTCGTTTTTCAAAACAGAGGTTTTTCCCGCTCTCGGGATTTTTCCGTGGATTTTACGGACCAAAGTTGGTATTTTTCGGGTCCCGAAATCCTCAGAGAAATCACACCGGAAAATAATTAAGTGGGTACATCAGTTATCTTCTGGTCCGGTTTCGACACGCCTGCATTATTGAGGCAATAATGCAGGCGGCGCCTTCTCTTTTTCTGCCCGTGTCACCTGTTAATTTCTGCCTGCCTTTGCACCCTACACCATCACCTTCATCTTTTCTTCCTGCCTACAACCCAGTACACTACACCCCCAACACCTTCCCTCACTCTCCTCTGCAAAACCACTACCCAATAACCCAATTCTTCTCTTCACCTACAAAGCCAATTTCTCGTTCTTTTTCTGTACCTGCAAATCCCATAACCCAGCCTTCCTTCGTTTTAGTTTCTGCAGGACTCCCTACCATAACTCCTTTCACCAAAACAAAACCAGACACATAATAATAATAATAATAAAAAAGAAACAAGATAAACACAAACAACCACCACCGACTGCCTCACCACCAGCAGCCACCATCGACCACCACCGCCTCCCCTTGCCGCTTGCAATGGCGCCATCTTCCCCTTCGTCACGTCACACCACCGCCATGTCCCCATCCCCATGCGACCGGCGACGAGTTCGTCCCTGCCGACGAATGACCGGAGCTGTACCCGACAACACGCAGCCACTCCTCCTTCCCTTCCTCGCTGCAGCCGCCGGACCCGACGAGTAGAGCTGCCAGACCCGCCATCTCCTTCCTCGCCGCCTGCTTTCCGCACCCTGCCGCCTCAGCGCCGCCCCCTCCTTCGCACCTCCTCACAGTCGCCGTGCCCCTATCGTCGTCGTCACGCCCGATCCGCACCTGTTACGTCGCGCCGCCGCCTAGGTGAGTTCGGGTTGAAGATGACCCGTTTGAGGAAGGTCGACCCGACTGCACCACGGGTTAGGTTATTGAGTCGGGTCAGGTGCTGGGCCAGACGGGAGTTGGGCCTGTGTTTGGACTTGACCAGGCTTGTGGACTAACCCCTGGGGCTTGGTTTTGGGTCGGCCCAGAACTTAGATAGGCCTAAACTGCTAGGTCCAATCTATTTTTTTACTAAAAAAAAAAGAAAAAAAGAAAATAATAATAATCTAGTATATAATTTGGAAGTATGTATATATATATATTTCTGGAAAATAGACGAAATAATTAGTTTGACCAGAGATAATTATTCATTGGATATATCTAGGAAATAATTACTTAGACATATTATTTTGGGAAACTAAGGTAATTATGTTATGGTTATTTTAATAATAATATGGTAAGTATGAGTTACAGTATTTTGGGATATATACATGTAGTATATGGATATGCTTTACTAAAAAAAATAATAAAAATAATATAATAATATGATTACATTGACATATTATTTTGAGAAATTGTAATTACTATATGAATATCCTTTGAAAAATTATTTTAAGAGTAAATAATTTTATGAAAATGGGTATATATCCTATGAAATTGTTTTGGAAATAGATACGGTATTGTATATTCTGGGGAATATTACACTAAGTACATATAATAAAAACTTTTTAAAAAATATATATAATATTTGGTAATTATATTTTGGCAAGTAAAATAATCTTATGGAGATGATAACGTATAACCGAAGGGGGTTTTAATTTATAATTTATGGCATCATAGCATACCAATTATGTGCATTTATGTGAGCATGTTGTTTTGTTGTATAGGTTATGATAACGAGCAGTTCCTGTGGAACCGACTTTGGACCGATTGATGTTTTCAGAGTTGATTAAACGGCTAAGGTGAGGTTAAGTAAATATTTATATACTGCCCGTGATTTCAAGTTGCTGTTTATTCACTGTGTGTGATGTTTGCTGATATGATACTATACTTGTAGTTGTGAATGGTTGTTGTGATAGGTGTTGATTGTTGTTGTTGTTGTCTGTGAGAATGACATATTTGAGTACCAGAACATTGTTATGTGGAACCTGATGGTTAAGTGGTATTGATTATTATCCAGACGAGCGGAGAGACTGCGAGCCTGCTCGGGATAATGAGTTGATGGTTGGTTAACAGTATTGTGGTATCAAGACTAAAATGGTAAAATTATTAAAATGGAAACACTTAGACATCCAGTAAGTCACAGTTAAATGTTGGAACAGCGAGATGGTAGTCTTATTTTTATGGTGCTGGGGGAGAGTGTGCTTGGTGTCTGCTCCCTGTCTGTACCAATTATTATTTTAGGCGCTGGGGGAGAGTGTGTTTAGGGTCTGCTCCCTGTCTGTGCCAGTTATACGTGGAGGTACCAGGGCGGGGTCCACGGGCTAGCTAGCTTGACTACCAGGCGACGGCCATCATTTAACTTTTGATAGGGGCCCCGATAATAAAATTGGAATAGCGTGTCTAGAATCACAAGTGTGTCATTCAAGGTTCATAAGAACCTTAGTTAATTGTTGGTGATGTGACTTGGGAATTTACGGTTGTTTGTATATGTATATTTGCTTATGGGTTTTACTCGGTGGGCACTTCGGACTCACCCCACACCTGCGGGCTTTCATCCCGTAGGTTGAGTTATTTGTGGCTCAGGTATGATGCATTCCAGACAGGCTGCGGCGTTATCCCTTGGACAGGACTCGGATCCATAGTTTGCATCAGTGTCGCATACAGTGTCTTTGTGAGTTATTAAGTCTTCCGCTGTGCTGTTTATTGCTATTGTTGGGCCTTGGGCCGGTTGTGATGTTATTGATGATCCCGGGTTCGGGTGATATGTTTTGATGTCGGGCCGAAGGGCCAGATTTCTGATGTTTATATTTTGGGCTATTGAGCCAGTTTTCTATTGTTTACACTGTATGCTGGGCTTTGTTTGGTTGGGTCGTTACAATTCCGGCACGTGTTTACTATGTACGGTAAATATGGGTCGGGGCGCTTCATTCCATGTCAAATGTGTTTAATTTTCGAGTCAAGAACACCTAGTGGCAATGCAATTTTGATTTCTCTTTCTCTCTTATGGTTGATTCTTACTTTCTCTCTTACTTTTTTTTTTTGAACGGCAGATAACATATTTTCATTAAGAAGCAGAGTCATTAGCAATTACATCATGAAACCCTGCAGGTAACGGACAGAACCCATGACCCACACCGCTCAACGTCTTAGCATGTTTTGCTAGCAGATCTGCAGCCATATTAGCTTGCCTATTCACATAACATAAACGAGCAACCTCAAAGGAAAGTAGACAATCTTGTATGCGAGACACAGTGGCACGTAGTCTCCATTCAACACCACAGAGTAGGCCCTGTTCATTCGCAGCAACCACCACCCCTGCGTCAGATTCCAAAACCAGTTTAGAAATACCCAATCTCCCAGCTGCCTGTAGCCCGAACAAGATGGCCCTGGCTTCACAGTCCGCCGGGCTCAGACCCCGGCAAGTTCGCATGCCCACATCCACCACTCTCCCATTACTATCCCGTATCACAAAACTCAGACCTCCAACAGAGTTCGCATTTGAAAAGGCAGCATCAGTGTTTACTTTAAAGAAACCAGGAGAAGGACGAGACCACACACACGCTATCAGCCGAACCACTGCCCCTAACTGGTTGTCGTTGGCAAAGAGCCAACTGTTCTGACAACCGCTTGGCTTGAGTCGATGTTTGAATTGGGCAGATAGAATCACCTCCCAACACCACTCTATTTCGGGCCTTCCAAATTTCCCACATTAGACAAGCAAACAGTTCGAGGTTGACAGGCATCAATTGCTTGCTCGCCTCCACCATTGATGTCCACCATAGTCTCAAATCCATCCCCTGAGCTATCTCAGGTCGAAACCCTGAATCACTCACTAACCAAATACGTCTGGCTTGATCACAGCCCAACAAAATATGCTCCCCAGACTCAGCACAACTCCCACATATGGGACAAGTATCGTCATTGGTCATACCGCGCCTCATAAGATTGGACAAGGATGGCAAGGCGTTATGCAGGGCGCGCCATAGGAAGTTCTTAACTTTCGGCACCACATTGAGTTTCCAAATACTCCCCCAATCAAAACCATTAGCAGCAGGTCCCGGATCAAGATAGTTATTCTCGCGCCAAATGAGTTCCTTGCACAGAAAAGCATATCCTGACTTGACGGAAAATGTACCAGACTTTGCAAAATCCCAAACAAGATAGTCAGGCAGCCCCTCGCTGCCCAGAGGAATTGCCATGATGGCCATTCTTTCCTCAGCAGAAAATAAGGATTGAAGAAGAGCACCATTCCACTCCTTGGTAATTGGATCAATTAAACTACTCACTCTTGTGATTTGACAGTCAGGAGGTCTGGTGGAATGGACCTTAAAACGATCCAATGAAGGAACCCAAGCATCAGACCAGATGTCAATGCATTCACCGTTCATGACATTCCATCGCAGCCCACCCTCTAACACCTTCCTGCCTTCCAAAAGGCTACGCCACGCCCAGGAAGGTGTCCCACCGAGTTTTGCGTCCATAAAGCAGCCCGAAGGGAAGTAAATGCCCTTGTAAATTCGGGACCAGAGCCCGTTTGGCGTAGTGAGTAACCGCCAACATTGTCTAGCGAGTAACGCTTGATTCAACAAACCCAAATCACGGAAGCCTATGCCACCCATACTCTTCGGCAAAGTGAGTTTACTCCACTTCACCCAATGCACAGCCCCGTCCTCCTTATTGTGACCCCACCAAAATTTCCGAATCCTTTTATGGACCTCATCAATAAACCCCGCAGGTAGCTTGAAGCATGCCATAGCATAGGCTGGGATAGCAGATAAGACCGACTTAATAAGTACTTCCCTCCCTGCCTGACTCAGAAATTTCTGTTTCCATGATTGGGTCTTGGAATCAATCCGCTTTATAAGATAGCCTAAAGCTTCCATTTTTGAGCGACCCCATGTTGCCGGAAGTCCTAAATACTTTTCATGACCATCTGCAGCTCTAATTCCCAAAAAATCAGTAATACGTACCCGCATAGAGGTGGGCACATTAGCACCAAAAGTGACAACAAATTTCTGGAAATTAATCTTCTGTCCAGTTGCAAGACAGTATTCCTTAACAACCTGCTTCAAACACCAAGCCTCCTCCATCGTGGCAGCCCCGAAAATCAAGGTATCATCCGCAAACATTATGTGTGAAAGAGCCGGGCAGGTGCGTTTAATCCGATACCCAGAGTATAGCCCATCAGCCATAGCACGTCTCATCATGGCTGAAAGAACATCAGACACCAACAAAAAGAGGTATGGGGATAAGGGATCACCTTGCCTCAACCCTCTCTGCGGTGTAAAGGAATTAGTCCTGACCCCATTAACGACGATGTTGTACCGAACAGTTTGGATACACTACATGACCCACTGAACCCACACATCACAGAAACCCAACCTCCTCAACAAGGCGTCCATAAATTTCCACTCAACACGGTCATACGCCTTGTTCATATCCAACTTCACTGCCATATGGAGAAGAGTCTTACTTCGAGCAATACGCAACCCGTGGTATGCCTCATGCGCAATCAGGATATTATCCTGGATTGCACGGCCTGCAACAAAAGCAGCTTGCTCTACGGAAATCAACTTACCTAAAATCGGCTGCAAGCGAGTCACCAGGATCTTTGAGACGATCTTGTAAAGAAAATTACATAGACTAATCGGCCGATAATGGTGGACAGAGGTCGCATGCGACACCTTAGGCAGTAACACAATGTCACACTCATTCACAGACTTAAGAATGTAGCCACTAAGAAAGAAGCTCTTTACCGCCTTGCAAACATCCGGCCCAACCGTCTGCCAATGATGATGATAAAACATCCCGGAGAAACCATCAGGACCGGGTGCCTTACCTCCCCCAAGAGAAAACGCCGCCCTCCTGATCTCATCCTCATCCGGGATCTTCACTAACCTGTCATTCACCTCAGTAGTAATGCATGGCTCAATAGCCGCCAGCACCGAGTCAGACCAGGTGACACCTTCACTGGAAAAGAGAGTTTTAAAGTGAGAAAAGAATAAATTCTCCACACCGGTTTCATCATTTACCCAGTTACCATGGTCATCCTGCAGTGCCAAAATTTGATTATGCTGCCGCCTCTGAATAGTAGATAGGTGGAAGAAGCGAGAATTGCGATCACCGAAGTTCAGCCACTTCACACGTGATCTCTGATGCCAGAATCTTTCCTCCTTCCTCCAAACAACCTCCAAACGGTTCAAGAGAGAGGCTTCTTCGTGTCTCAACTCCTCAGAAGGGGCGGCCTCCAACAACTCCTCAAGCCGCGCAACAATACGCTCTAGTTCCAACTTATTATTGCCCAAAACCTCTTGCTTCCACCGTGCAAGCACCACACGTGTTGACTTAAGTTTCATGTGGACCCTAAACATGTCTGAACCCGTTGGGGAGGTGTTCCATGCACTAGCAATAACCTTACTACATTGTTCCTCCTCCAACCATTGGGCTTCAAACCGAAAATTCCTCCTTACCCTGCTAGAGAGCACCCGCAATTTGACAACCAGTGGCCTATGATCAGATTCTAAGAGTGCCTCATGGAACACTTGTGCCCGATCATACATCCACCTCCAAGCCGCATTCGCAAAAACTTTATCAAGTCTCTCCTTTACATTACCCTCACCTGATCGTTTCTTGTACCATGTGTAATTACTCCCATGGAAGCCCAGGTCAAGAAGACCACAGTCATTAAGCATCCCAATGAAGTCCCTGCACTGAGACCACCTCACTGGGCAACCCCCCTCTTTCTCAGACTCATCTTGTAGCGCGTTGAAGTCACCCAAACAAAGCCATGGAACATGATCGTCAAGTTTGAGCCGAACAAGAGCATCCCAGACTGCATTTCTGTCTTCCCGAACCGGTGCTCCATACACAAATGAGGTATGCCATTCCAACCCACTTGTCCTCTCAGAAAGCATAACATCAATAATATGCCGAGAAGCATACATCACCTGAACGTCAAAATCACCCGTCCACCAGAGAGCCAACCCGCCAGACAGACCAATCGGATCAACATACGTACAACCAGCAAAACCCCATCTTCGCCGAATTCTTTCCAAATACCCCTTCTTCTGTCGAGTTTCCATCAGAAAAACCAAACCTGGGCTGTGTTTGTGGATGAGCCTGTGAAGGACCCGCACTGCCGCCGGTTGCCCCAAACCCCGGCAGTTCCACAATAGTAGACTCATTGAGAATTGGGTGACTGTAGGCCAGCCACCTCCGCCTTTGATATATCATCACCAACCTCATCCGATTGTGCACACAGTGTACCTCTCGCACCTAAGCTCCCAACAGGAGCAACGGGTGAAGGGTTCTGATTCCTTGCCATCTTTTTCCAATTGCTTGTAGGGGAACGCACCGTATTGGTCTCAGCTCGCTGCACTGCATCAATCCCCAACACAACACCTGGCCCGGCATCTGAGACTAACCCACCAGGTGGAAAGAGTCCTATGCCCCTTGGGTCTGACAGCGGAACCTGTTTAAGAGCCCAATTGGGCTTAGCACCATCCTCTTTGGCCCGCTTTGAGTATGAAGTAGCCGCTTGGGCTTTCCGTTTACGTGGGGTTTGGGCCCGTCCACTAGGCCCCTTAGTGGTTCCCATACCAGCACCAGATTTCAAACTTTGAAAATCAAAGACCCCTTTCCCCTTGGCTTGTAGTCCAGCCTGTGTGCCATGACCCTCAAGCTCTGCAGCTCCAGACAAGGCAGACGCACTTCCCCTCTCCTTGCTCAACGCTGAACCATCCACCTGTCCCACGCATAGTACCGGCGGCGCCTCAATTCCCTTGTCAGTATGCAGGGCCGCAGTAGTGCCGATTGTCTGTTGCTGAGTCCCAGCTGCGCAGGTTGTCTGTTTCCCCACCAACCCAGAAACAGACCCCGACACCACACTTGACGAGTGAAGAACACGCGCCGCCTTAGCATCTCTGACCATAGTTTCAGACTGGCCGCTAGAGCTTCCTTTCACCTCAACCTTAAACCGATAAGAGCTCACCCCTCTGCGTCCGAAGGACTTTGACGCCCTTAACTCCGGTCCATACACACCCATGGGATGTCGATGCCTGCCTGCACGCAAATCAGCCATACACATCTCACAATCCTTCTCAAGGTGACCGATCATTCCACAGTAATAACAATAATCCCCGAAATCTTCATACTGGAATGAGATCCGAATGGCGACATCTTCAACTCTATCTTTGGTGACGAAGCCCGTCGGAAGAGGTTTGGTGACATCCACACGTACCCTCATCAGAGAAACCTCAGCCCATAAGATAGAATTGTCTGGCGGAAGATTAACCTCCAAAACCTCCATAAACAAAGCACCCACCCTCTGGGCTTTACTGAGCCTCATATAGTGCGGCGGAAGCCCCCTGACCTGAACCCAGAAATCCAGAAAATTGAAGCTTATAGAATTGAAAACCACATCCGGGGACCACTCCTTCAGGCACACATGCAGCCCAGACAGATTCCAAGGTGCTCCATCGAGCGCGCGCTGCTTCTCCAATTCCGTTTCGAAGGTGAAGAGGAAAGTGTTAGCCCGCACCTCAAGAACATCCAAGGAACTAGTAATATTCCACGCGCGGGCCAAGACCTCACCCGCAACCTTTGAGGAAAAACGGCGTGTTTGGGTGATGATTCTCCCCACCAGTACAGGCTTAGAGGTGGGGGGCGCCTGTTCATCATCACTATCCAAGTTCACGACCGGTTCCCCATAAACAGCTACCCCATCAAGTTCCGGGGATGCAACACCACTACCCGTGTCGTGGTCAGTTGTTTCATCCATCACTCTCAAATCAAAATCACAAAAAGTAAAGTGAGAAGGAATCGAGAAAAGTCAATCCACTTTAGTGAAAAGGGATAAAAGTCTCATCATCTAGGCTGACAGAGCTTAGAGAGAGAAAGAAAGAAAGATACCTAACATTGAAACTTGAATACATGCTAGCCACACACTAACATGCATATATTTGTCAGTTATCAGTATCACTCCCTACTTTCTCTCTTACTTGGATTATCTTTTCTTATGTGTTATACATGTTTCAGTCTAAGTTTGAGGAGAGTTGCTCTCCTATGTGCCTATCTTTCTATCCCTTTGTTTCTTTTCTTTCTTGGCCAATGAGGACATTGTCCGATTTAAGTTTGAGGAGGGGGAACAAATTTCTTTGTAATTTGTTTGTTTTTGTTTGTTTATTGTCAATAAAAAGCATGTTTTTTACTTTAATATATTGAGTATGCATATTTTTGATCCTAGAATACTTAGTAAAAAGCCATTACCATTTTAAAAAAAATTGTTTTCAAAACCGTTTCCAACTTTTGTTTTCAAATTGTTTTTCAATTTTCATTTTCAAAATCATTTTAAAAAAAAAATCGATAGAAAAAAAATTTCGAAAAAAAAACAGAGAGATTTTTTTTTGTTTTTCAAATTGTCTTCAAACCCACTATTCTATGATCAAGATGTTTTTGTTGATGGATAACCAAGAGAGATATTTTGAGTTTTTGAAATCCTTTTCTTTTAGATGCAAGAAGTTTAATTTTTGATTGATCTTGTGTTCATGCTTAGTTATGATGAATTCATGCAAGTTCTAGCATTCTTTGCCTAGCATTTTTCGACACTCTATGCATTGTTTTTCAAATTCTTTGACGTCAACATATATGTCCTAGAACAAGTTTTCAGAACTTTTCAAAGGAAATTTTTCTCATAGATGCTCAATGAAAGAGATGATTTAGGCATTCTTTGTTTAAACCAACAAGACAATAAAAAACCTATCCTTTATCATTATCCCTTGTTTAACCCCTTTGAGCCTAAATCATGGTAGCTAATTTTTCTTTCTTTACCCACATTTACCCACCTTTAACCCTTTGAAGCATTATAGCTACCATTATTTTCTTACATTATCCATACCCTATTTTTCAAAGTTCTTTAAGAGATTTTTGTTCTATGTTTTTATCAAGATTCTTTCTATGATAAGTGCAATTGTACCGTTTCTTTTCTCATCCAAGAAGTTCTATGCATTGGAGATGTTTGCACTTTCAATCATTTCAAGTATGTTATGGAATGTCAAGCGCAGAAAAAAAAAAATCGGCAAAGTCGATTCAAAAGAAAAAGAAAGAAGAAAAAAATTCTGAAAAATTCAAAAAAAAAGATGGAAATTGCGCAATCAATGGTTCCTAAAACAAGTTGAATTTTCTTTTGATGATCACATGATGGATGTTACTTCAAGACTTGCACTTTGAGAATTCTTTTTAATCTCTTGATAATGCATATTGCATTCTTTTCTTAAGTGAATTTTTGAACTTTGATTTCCTATACACCTTTTATTTGATCAACCTTTACCCAAGACCCCATTACAACCCTTTGTATAGTCTTATTGACCTTTTTGAGAGTGTTTATTCATAATAGTGGATTTAAGTTCTGGAATTCGCCCATGGGACTAGTTTTTCAAATTTTCATTCAATTTATTCTTGCATGCATATGGGAAATCGATTTTTGCTAAGTGATTTGTGTGAAAGCTTGTGCGGGTAAGTCTGACTATGGCATGGATGCTTTTTCATGAAATTTTTTTTTCTTTCTTGGCAGTTGATCTTAAATGTTTTTCGTAAGATCTTGATGATTTTCTCGGAAGTCTTGATATGAATTCTGTTTTATTGTGAGATTTGGTGGAGATTCTCAAAACCCTCATTTGGTTTATTTTGTTTCATTTGCTTGAGGACAAGCAAAGTTTAAGTTTGAGGAGATTTGATAACATCTAAATGTTAGTGTTTTTATGATGGTTTTGAATGGCTTTTTCTATGTATTCTTGATCGATTATGTGTATAATCTTTATATTTTCGTGTGTTTTCATGCATTGTGTCAATTAGTACTTCAATTTTGCTGATTAAGTGTTTTTATCAGGAATTTATCATTTTTATTGAAGAATGGAAGCTTTTTAGCCAAGTTTGGAAACCAGGCCCAATTTTGGAAACATTCTGCAGTGAGCATAGCCGACTATTTTGAAGATTTCAGGAGTTCTAGTCATTGAAATTAAGTGAGACAAGTTGGAGACGGAACTAGATTTTCAGAGCTTTCTATGGATTAAAATTCATAATTTTTGGACGAGTCTACTAGGAGCAATATTTATTTTAATCCAATTTCTCATCCAATTTCAAAGGTTATTCCCCACAACAATTCAACATTTTTCCAGCAAGATTTAAAGGTTTAAAGTCACAGAATCACCAGTCGAATTGCAACAGAAGTCGTGACCAGAGGAGCACAAGTCGACGCCATCATCACCAACACAAATCGGCTACCCGACTTCACTACTCTCTCCTTTATTCGATTCTCTTTCTGTTTAATTGTTTACTTGATGAATTCTTGTGAGATTTTGATGATTTGCTATTTTATTATGATGAAATAATTCTCTAATCTAGGATTAGGGATGTAGCCAATTACTTCTATGGTTTTAATATCTATGGATTGATGTTATTTAATTGATTGTGTAGAATGTTCAATCTAAGTGTGCCGAATTTACCTATCTATCTTGGATTGATTCTTATTGATTGCAAGACGCGAGAGTTGCGTGATTTATATGATGATACCTAGAAGAACATAGATTGATTGATGCTAAAATATGCGAGAGCTGATAGTTTCTTAGGGCTTTATTGATTGTTTTGTGCTTAATGAGTTTAATATTGATGCTAGGCTATGCGAGAGCTAGGTAGTAATCTTTGCTGAATATTTGATTCAACATGCGAGAGCTGAGGATTAAGACATTAGAAACAATTGCCCACAATCACACATCAATAGGAGAAATCGACATCCAAGCATAATAAACCTAGATAGTAATTGTGTGAACTCCGATTTCCTATACTGCTTTAGATGTTGATAGAACTTCACTTTAGATTAAGTTTACGAATTTATTTCTTTTCCTTCTAGCCTAGTCGACATCACCCTACACCATCTTTTATTTGATTTCCCTAGATAATCATAAGTTGTGACATTGGGTAGTACTTATTTCTCTTGTTCCGTGGATCGACCTTAATTAGACTACTACACTACATAGTACACTGTGCGCTTGTAGTTAACAGTCGTTGCGTTTAATCGTGAGTTATTTATGTGTCGTGTTGTGAATTGATCAAGAATTATAAATTTGAAAAAGTCACGCGTAAATAAAACGCATCAAGCTTTTCTGGCGCCGTTGCCGGGGAACAAACGGTTTTAATACTATTGAGATTGCAGCTAGATTACTTTAGGTTTTTTTTTGCATTATTTTCTTTTTATTTTTTTTATTTTATTTAATCGATTTTTTTTTTTTATTTAGTGTTGTCGATTTTGGATGATGCCCAAGACGCGGTGCTTTATCGAGTCCAATTCCTGAGATCAATCTGGAGATCGAGGGAACATTACTCAAGCAACTATGCGAACAAGCGAAAGCAGAAGCAAGTTGTAGAGCCTGTGGAGTTTCTTCAAAACACTGAAATAGAAGAGGGAGCAGAAGTTGTAGCAGATAATTTCGAGACAGTCATCATGGCAGAAGAAGGAAACAAGACATTGCGTGACGACGCAACGCCGAGTTTGGATGTCGTGCAGTCGAGCATTGCAAGGCCAGCGATCAATGCCAAAAATTTCGAACTGAAGACAGCACTCATTCACATGGTGCAACAGGAACAATTTGGAGGCTTGGGTAATGAGGACCTGAATCAACATTTACAGACGTTTCGGAGATTTGCGAATTGATCAAGATCAATGGGGCAACTGATGATGCAATTCGACTTCGTTTATTCCCGTTTTCTTTGCAAGGCAAGGCTAAGAAGTGGTTGAAGTCAGGAGCAGCTGGAACATACAAGACGTGGGAGGAGCTTTCAAAAGCTTTTCTTGCCAAATATTATCCACCTGATAAAGCAGCACGTATCCGGAGCAAGATTACATCATTCACTCGATTCGATGGAGAAAGTTTTTGTGAAGCATGGGAACATTACAAGGATCTTATTCAAGGATGCCCACAACATGGATTACCCGAATGGCTTGTAGTTCAATCTTTCTTTAATGGTTTAAATGAGCCTTTGCGCTTGAGTTTGGACGCAGCTTCAGGAGGGGCATTCATGGTGCAAGCACCCGATGTGGCATATCAGAAGTTGGAGACGATGGCGAGTAATAGTTACCAAAGCTCTTGACGATCAAACAACAAGCGAGTAGCTAGAATTCTGGAAGTGGAGACAATGACAATGCTTAATTCGAAGCTAAATTCTTTGAGTTAGCAGGTAAAATCATGTGTTGTTGCTGTTATGCCGAGTTTAATATGTGATAAATGTGCAGGTGCTGGACACAATTCAATGAATTGTCCAACCAGAGATGAGTTGACGATTGAGCAGATGAACTACATTCATCAACGCCAACAACAACGAGGACCCTACACCAGCACGTACAATCCGGAATGGAGGAATCATCCAAATTTCTCATGAAGGGAGAGCAACCCAAACCAACAAGGCGGATTTCAAAGGAACGATTATGGGCAGAAGAGTTCAAGCATGCAAATTCCGAAGAATCAAGACATGGATCTTACATCTATGATGAAAGCCATAGTGGAGACTCAACGTATGCAAACGGAGAAGATGCAAGGAATCAACAATCGGATGGCGAATATGGAGACTCACTCGAAGATGCTTGAGACGCAACTTGCGCAGCAAGCAGAGGCAATCAAGAGGACACCAGGAAACCTACCGGGACAGCCCACAGTTAATCCGAGAGAGCAAGTCAAGGCTGTAGCACTTAGAAGCGGCAAGCAAATAGATGATCCCTATCCACCAAAAAAAGATGAAGCCGACACCATCATTAAGTAAGAAGAAGAAGATGAGCAACCGAAAGCGAAGAAGCAGTTACCTGAAAAGGGAGCAGAGGAAACGAACCAAGAGCAACAGAAGTGGATTCCCAAGTGAAAGCTAGAAAAGTGGAAAAGAGAGCAACCGAAGGAGATATGGCCTGAAGTCAAAGCTTATGAACCACCGGTTCCATTCCCTCAGCGAGTTCAGCAGGGCAAAAAAGACGAACAATTCGGGAGATTTCTTGAACATTTAAAGAAATTGCATATTAATGTTCCATTTACTGAAGTAATTTCTCAAATGCCTGCTTATGCTAAATTTCTCAAGGAAATTCTTTCCAGGAAAAGGAAGCTAGAAGATTACGGGACAGTGGCTTTGACGGAGGAGTGCAGTGCAATCCTGCAGAAAAAGCTGTCACCGAAACTGATGGACCCTGAAAGTTTCTCTATTCCTTGCAATATTGGTTCTATGTGCATTGAGCGAGCTCTATGTGATTTGGGAGCCAGTGTTAGTCTTATTCTAAAGCGAATTGCTGAGAAGCTGGATATTGGTGATATGAAGCCAACTACCATCTCTCTTCAGCTTGCGGATCGATCTGTCAAATATCCAGTGGGGATATTGGAGGATATTCCAGTCAAGGTTGGGAAGTTCTTTATACCAGTCGATTTTGTGGTGCACGACATGGAGATTGATTTTCAAATGCCGATTATTCTTGGGAGGCCGTTCTTAGCTACTCCTGAAGCTCAAATTGACGTTCGTGATGGAAAGCTTACTTTAAGGATTGGGAATGAGAAAATCGAGTTCAATGTCTTTCGTGCAACCGATGGACCATATGAAGAAGACAGTTGTTTCCGAGTTGATGATGCTGTGAAAGACAAGAAGCGAAAGGAGGAGAAGCAAATCAATGACGCATTGCCGGACGATTTCCTCGCCGTGGTGAATGCGATTTCTACTAAAGAAGCTCCTTGGTACACCGACTTCGTCAACTACCTTGTAAGCGGAATTCTACCACTGGGGATTTTATGGCATCAAAAGAAGAAATTTCTTGCTGATGTGAGAGAAAATTTTTGGGAAGAGTCGTTACTTTTCAAGAGGTGCAATGACAACATTATTCGGAGATGCATTCCTGAAGATGAAAGTAAAGCAATTTTGGAGCAATGTCATGCCGCACCTTACGGAGGACATTTTGGAGCATGGAAAACTGCCACAAAGGTCTTGCAATCGGGATTTTATTGGCCTTCAATGTTTTCTGACGCGAAAACCTTTGTGAAAGCATGCGACAAATGCCAAAGGGCAACAAATATCAGCACGAGGAACGAGATGCCGCAACAAGGAATTCAAGAAGTAGAGCTATTTGACGTTTGGGGTATCGATTTTATGGGACCATTCCCCGCATCATTCAACAATCGATACATCCTAGTTGCGGTAGACTACGTGTCTAAGTGGGTAGAAGCAGTCGCAGTGCCTTATGATGATGGAAAGATAGTCATTAATTTCCTCATGAAGAATATTTTCACCAGATTTGGTACTCCACGAACTGTCATTAGTGATGGAGGGACACACTTTTGCAATAAAAGGTTTGAGGAGTTATTGAGGAAGTACGGAGTGAAGCACAAGGTTGCAACACCATACCATCCACAAACAAGTGGACAAGCTGAGGTTTCAAACCGGGAAATCAAGAGGATACATTAGAAGACAGTGAATCCTAACCGAAAGGATTGGTCATCAAAGTTAGACGATGCATTATGGGCATACCGGACTGCATACAAGACGCCAATAGGGTCCACTCCCTACAAGTTGGTCTATGGAAAGTCATGCCATCTGCCTGTAGAGATCCAGCACAAAGCTTATTGGGCAATAAAGGCTCTTAATTTCGACTTGAAGAAAGCTAGAGAAAGACGTCTACTTCAACTTGATGAGCTTGAAGAATTACGATTAGATGCCTATCAGAATGCAAAGATCTATAAAGAAAGAACAAAGAGATGGCACGATAAGCATATTGTTCGGTGCGAAATCAAGGAAGGTGACCAAGTTTTGCTGTACAATTCAAGATTGAAACTATTTCCTGGGAAGCTGAGATCGAGATGGTCAGGACCCTTTGTTGTAAAGAAGGTCTATCAGCTTGGCGCAGTAGATATATGGAGTGAAAGAAGTGGAATTTTCAAAGTGAATGGTCAAAGGTTGACAGTCTACAATCAAGGCGATTTTCATGGGAGGCGATTCACCGAAAAGCTTCATGATCCACCATAACCGCCCATCCTTCTAGTCCAGCTAAGACGACAGTAAAGAAGCATTGTGTGGGAGGCAACCCACAATTTAAGGTAGTTTAGTGTTTTGAGTCTTTTATTTTCATTAATTTTTGTTTTGGTTTTTTTTTTGAGTCTATGCAGATTGCAAGAAGAAGGAATTTTTCGAGGAGAGATCAACCACATTGGAAGGGTCAGGACGAATTCTTCATCAAATTAACAGAGAAGCTTTTCTTAAACTCAAACTTTTACTTTTCTGCATAATTTGTGTGATGATTTGCTTGAGTGCTTTGTTGATTTTTTTTTTTTGATGCATTCATACATTTAGCACTTACCCTTAGGTTCCGATGGCAAGCTCATAACAAACTAGGCTAAATTAGAGGAGACAATTTTTAGGATTAGTTTTTAAGATTTTCTTAATTTTTCTAGCACCCTAGGATTTTTCACTTTTTCATAATACATTAAAAAGATAAAAATAAAAAAATAGGAAAACACAAAAAAAATCGTAAAACAAAAAAATTGGGATAGGATATACCGATTAGTGTACCGTGGCGCACAAGGAGGACAATTAGCGCCCACAGGCTAGGAAAGGCACACCAACTCGCGCATCAGCACGCACAATGGCGCGCCAAAGCGCAGGTCAGCGCGCACCCACCAGCCCGGACGACGCACCTACAGGTGCACCAAGGCGCACCCGAGAGCACCCGGATGCACGAATCGACGACCCGCAGGCGAACCAGCAGGCACGCCAACCAGGGCACCCGGGCACACCCAGGCGCACCAAGGCACGCCAATCTGCACCAAAGGCGCACCGACCCGAGAGCAAGAAGGCGCAATCGACTTGGATTTTTAGGGGAATCCTATGCAATTGTTTTTAGTTAGTCCTACACCCACCAAAAATATATAGGTTAGTATTCCTTTAGTTTTTAGGATTAGGATTTAGTTTTTATTTTGTTTAGGGATTTTCTAATCCTTGGAGAAATAGGATTCCTAGTACGCACCCACTTTGAGTACTAGTTTGAGGAGGATTCCTAGTACCCATAGGACTAGAAGTCGGCACCACACCCCTTTTTCCACCACCTCTAGAGCCTATAAATACACACCCATACCCCCATATTTTTCCACACAAAAAACATTCAAGCTCTAGAAATCCATACACCTAGTGCCGATTTTACTCCCCTAGCACCCTTTATGTTTTTCTTTGATTTCTTTTCGTCTCCTAACCTCTTTAGCCCTAGTTCAAGATGACTTTTCCCACAAACAACCAATGCTGACCCAACTTCACCATCACCGACCATACCCCGCGCTTTATGCCTATGCCTAAGTATACCGAGTACAATCCGGCATGGATTTCTGAAGAGAATCGCGCTAGGTTTGACAAGCTGATTAGGAGACCTCTAATTCCTATGAGATACATTGATTTTGAGGTGGTTGAATTTTACAATCTTGAGGAGCCGATTGGCAAGTACCTTGCCAACATAGGACTAGTCGATTTTTGCAAGATTAAGGAGCCGTCATACGAGGAGCTTACTTACGAGTTTCTTGCTACTTTTGGATATGACGTGGATCTCAAAGACATTCACCATCCCGGCTATGTCAAGTTTCGGCTTGCAAGGAAAGATTATGAGAAGAGCTTATTTGATTTCAACAAGATTTTTGGTTTTGATGCCGAAGGATGGCGAGTTCCTAGCTGTGGCTTTAACGCAAGTGTCATGTGGAATACACTTTACAGTACTTCATATGCGCGCTTCAAAGGCTTGGCTAATGACTTGTGCAATAAGGACAATGCACAGAGGTATTTACATAAAGTTTTGGCACACTCTTTCTTTGGAAGAACCAAAGATGCACACAAGGTGCAATGTGATGAGCTTTTTGTACTCTTTTGCATGGTACACGGGTACAAACTCAATGGAGGACTTTGGTTGCTGCAGAATTTTGCTCGTATTTGCAAAGGAGAAGGCGAGATAGCATGTGGAGGGCTGATCACTCATATCGCAAAATTCTTAGGAATTAACTTAGATCCCTACACTTTAACCCCTTCTGACCCCGCACTTGAGACTGTGCAAAAGCATGTTGCCGCAGCAATGGCCCTAGAACTCCATGAACCAATTGATCCATATCCTTTTAGTGATGAAGAAGAGGTTGATGACGAATGCTTTTGTGTTAGCACACAACCGATCCACCTTAAGCCACCATCGTCTACATCATCCGTGGAGTCCGATTCCTCCAACATCTTCGACTTTCTCATGGGATGGGAAGCTTAAGTCGATGGCATCGCCAATCTCAACAAGACCACCGACGAATTACTCTCTCAAATGGATAAGTTGGTTGACATCGTTGATAAGTTAGGGAGAGTCATGTGCAGTAAATTGGATGAACAAGAGAAGACCATCACATAACTTAGGAAGAAGCTAGACAACAAACTTGCCGAGTAGTTTCATGCATCATCATTCTATGTGTTGTGTTTTTATTGCTTTATGTCTTTACTTTTATAGGATGCAGTCAATGCTAGTCATCCTCATGGCAATTTAAATTTCATGTCAAATGTATTTAATTTTGGTGTCATGAACACCTAGTGGCAATGCAATTTCGATTTCTCTATCTCTCTTCTGGTTGATTCTTACTTTCTCTCTTACTTGGATTATCTTTTGTTATGTGCTATACATGTTTCAATCTAAGTTTGAGGAGAGTGCTTCTCCTATGTACCTATCTTTTTACCCTTTGTTTCTTTCCTCTCTTGGCCAATGAGGACATTGTCCGATTTAAGTTTGAGGAGGGCGAACAAATTTTTTTGCAATTTGTTTGTGTTTGTTTTTGACTTTCATATATTGAGTATGCATATTTTTTTATGGAATAAAGTGTTTTTTCATCCTCGTATTAGACCTCAAAGTTGGAAGTCATCCCTCTATTAGATTTTGGCTTGTTTTCATCCCTCTATTTGGAATTTTGTCTTATTTTCATCCTTGTGTTTGCCTTTTTGGCCTATTTAGAGGGATGAAAACAAGCCAAAACCCATGGACAGAGGGATGAAAACAGACCAAAACCAATACAAGGATGATTTTCAATTTTATGGTCTAACACAAGGATGAAAAAAGGCTTTAATCCATTTTTTTTATCCTAGATTACTTAGTAAAAAGCCATTACTTTTTCAAAAAACAAAATTATTTTCAAAATCGTTTTCAACTTTTGTTTTCAAATTGTTTTTCTAATTTCGTTTTTCAAATAAAAAAAATTTTGAAAAAATCGACACAAAAAAAATAAAAAAAAATTCGAAAAAAAACAAAAAGATTTTCTTTGTTTTTCAAATTGTTTTCAAACCCACCATTCTATGATCAAGACGTTTTTGTTGATGGATAACCAAGAGAGTTACTTTGAGTTTTTGAAATCTTTTTCTTTTAGAAGCAAGAAGTTTGATTTTTGATTGATCTTGTGTTCACGCTTAGTTATGATGAATTCATGCAAGTTCTAGCTTTCTTTACCTAGAATTTTTCGACACCCTATGCATTGGTTTTCAAAATCCTTGACGTCAACATATATGTCCTAGAACAAGTTTTCAGAATTTTTTAAAGCCAATTTTTCTCATAAATGCTCAATGAAGGAGATGATTTAGGCATTCTTTGTTTAAACCAACAAGCCAATAAAAAGCCTACCCTTTATCATTATCCCTTGTTTAACCCCTTTGAGCCTAAATTATGGTATCTAATTTTTTTTTCATTACCCACATTTACCCACCTTTAACCACCTTTAACCCTTTGAAGCCTTATAAACACCATTCTTTTCTTTCATTATCCATACCCTATTTTTCAAAGTTCCTTAAGAGAATTTTTTTCTATGTTTTTATCAAGATTCTTTCTATGATAAGTGCAATTGTACCGTATCTTTTCACATCCAAGAAGATCTATGCATTGGAGATGTTTGCACTTTCAATTATTTCAAGTATGTTATGGAATGTCAAGTGCAGGAAAAAAAAAAGAAGAAAAAATCGACAAATCGATTCAAAAAAAAAGAACAAAAAAATTCAGGAAAAAAATCCAAAAAACATGAGAAATTGCGCAATCAATGGTTCCTGAAACAAGTTGATTTTTTTTTTGATGATCACATAATGGATGTTACTTCAAGACTTGCACTTTGAGAATTCTTTTGAATCTCTTGATAATGCATATTGCAATCTTTTCTTAAGTGAATTTTTGAACTTTGATTTCCTATACACCTTTTCTTTGGTCAACCATTACCCAAGACCCCATTACAACCCTTTGTAAAGTCCTATTGATCTTTTTGAGAGTGTTTATTCATAATAGTGGAGTTAAGTTGTGGAATTTGCCTATGGGACTAGTTTTTCAAATTTTCATGACGTCAATTCATTCTTGCATGCATATGGGAGATCGATTTTTGCTAAGTGAATTGTGTAAAAGCTTGTGCGGGTAAGTCTGACTATGGCATGGATGCTTTTTCATGAGATTTTATTTCTTTCTTGGCATTTGATCTTAAATGATTTTTTATAAGCTCTTGGTGATTTTCTTGGAAGTCTTGATATGAATTATTTTTGATTGTGTGAATTGATGGAGAATTTTAAAACCCTGATTTGGTTTATTTTGTTTTATTTGCTTGTGGACAAGCAAAGTTTAAGTTTGAGGAGATTTGATAACATCTCAATGTTAGTATTTTTATGATGGTTTTGAAAGGCTTTTGATTATATGTATAATCTTTATATTATTGTTTGTTTTCATGCATTGTGTCAATTAAGGAGCCGTCATACGAGGAGCTTAATTATGAGTTTCTTGCTACTTTTGGATATGACGTGGATCTCAAGGACATTCATGATCCCGGCTATGTCAGGTTTCGGCTTGCAAGGAAAGACTATGAGTGTAACGCCCCGGATTTTCATAATTTAATTTATGGAATTTTCGAATTTTTTATTCCAATTTTGCCCTTGAGGAATTTCTGGATTTTTGGGCAAGGAATTAAATTATTTTACCTCGAATTATTGGGTTTTATGTCGGGTCTCTTCTTTATCGAACCCTCGTTGGAGTTAAATCGGGATTCGAAGTTGGGAGATGAGTT
This sequence comes from Turnera subulata, assembly GCA_028386065.3. Lineage (NCBI taxonomy): Eukaryota > Viridiplantae > Streptophyta > Magnoliopsida > Malpighiales > Passifloraceae > Turnera > Turnera subulata. Next base: position 92,642 of record JAKUCV010001230.1, on the reverse strand, counting down.
TCTAAGTAGTTTCAGTGAAACTACGTCAGTTTTGGTTTAAAAAAAAAAAAATAGGGCCGGTTGACCAGACAGGGGGGTTGACCGCGCCTAAGCGGACGACAGGTCGTCCACTAGGGCGGCCAAACCCTAGCCCGATCTCCCTATTCTTCTCTTCTTCGCTTTTCTTTTTTCTCCTTTCCTTCCCTCATTTGGCCGCCGCTCCCACACTCTTCCTTCTCTCTCTCTCTCTCTCTCTCTCTCGCCCCCCCCCCCCCGCTCTCCCACGGCCGTCATCCGTTTCCTTCTCTTCTCAATTGCTTTTTGCCGTGTCTTTACTCCCGCACCTTGCCGCCGCCGTTGAGCCTTTGCTTGTGGAGGGAAGTTGACAGTGGAGGCTCGGCTCGCACGTGAAGGGCTGCTGAGGTGGTCGAGATGCCGCCTTTGTCTTCTGCCGGTAAGCCCAGTTCTCGTTTCCTTTCCCTTTGTTCTTCTTGCTCGTGGGCTGTGGGAAACCGATTGATTAATCGGTATTTGTTTGTGTTGGTCGGCTGGTGATTTGCTGGCCGTGGTGTTTGGTTGGGTCGGCTGCAAGTCGTCTTGGAGTCGCCGGAGCTGGTTCTGCTGCAGGTGGTGTTTCCGGCCGACCGTGGTGGTTTGGTTGGCGGGAGTGCGTGGGTGTTTGTCTCTGTCGGCAGTAGCTGCGTAGAGCCGGTGGTGGCGAGTCCTCTCAGGGAAGAGGTGCTTCACGGCTTGGGTTAGGGGTGCTGTGAACCCGGCTTGGACAGTGGGCAGTCATTCCGGGTAAGGATCCATTTTGTATTCTTTCTTTTGTAATTCGTTTTATGGATCTGTAGGGTACGGTGTTGTAAAATTGTTTTGCTGTGAGGTGAATATGGGTTGGATGTTTTGTTTCTGGCAGATTGGGTGAATTCCGGCAAGGTCATCGGAATCCGGCGAAGGCTCGGGTTTTATTCCGGCTTGAGGGTTTCTCTTCTTTGTTATGTTTTTAATCTCATTCATGTCATGTAATAATTAATGTAGGTATAATTGTTGTACCGGAAATTAAAGTTATTTAGTGGAATGCCGTGTGCGGGGTTGTGAGTGTGTATAACCGGGAATTTACCGACACGGGTAGAACCATAGGCCGGGAACATTTGGGCTCGGGTTGACCTTAGTACGGTTTTAGGAGAACCGGGCCCAGGCCCAAAATTTAACTTATGAATAACCTTTGGATTTAAGTAACGGGCTTTGAGCCCAATTTTATACTTGGTTAATTGTGGACTTAAGGAAGTGGGCCTTAGGCCTGGAATTGAATTTGGACTTAGATGGACTTTAGGCCCGGGAACTCGTTAAGGACATATTGAATGGGCCATAGGCCCGGGAACTATTTATGGACTTAGTTGGGCTTAAGCCGGAGCACCTTAGGTCCCAATCTCTTTGGAGTTACCTTTTGGGCTTAGACCCGGAAATTACATAATTGGCTAGCTAGGGTCGGGTTTAACTCAGTTGAGCATTTAGTTATCATGCATGCACGTTTTGGTTGTAATTGTTTTGTAATATTTGTGTGTGCCAGTATTCAGGCACGGGTAATACCTCGGGAGCTGGAGGATCTGTTTTGGGAAAAGCTCAACAGGATAACCGTCGTTGAGGTGACTTTATACGTCTTTTTATGTTTGTATGCATGAGCTTGTTAGATTGGTTTGTTTGAGTTGCATGCCCTGTTTGCTTACATGCTGTGATTCGTATTGTGTGCCTATATATTACTATTTGCTGGTTGAGCACGACTGAGGGGGATAAAAAGCATCACGTCCCGAGTTCGAATCCCTAGTGCTGCAACATGGTAAAGGATTTAATCGGGCGGAGGGTGTGATGTAACAATACCTGGATTTGGTGGGTCCCTCGGGGGGAGAGCCTTCACAATGAGATGAGCTTAATTGATTTCAACAAGAATTTTGGTTTTGATGCCGAAGGATGGCGAGTTCCTAGTGGCGGCTTTAATGCAAGTGTCATGTGGAATACACTTTTCAGTACTTCATATGCGCGTTTGAATGGCTTAGCTAATGACTTGTGCATTAAGAACAATGCACTGAGGTATTTACACAGAGTTTTGGCACACTCTTTCTTTGGAAAAACCAAAGATGCACAAAAGTTGCAATGTGATGAGCTTTCTGTACTCTTTTGCACGGTACACGGGTACAAACACAATGGAGGACTTTGGTTGCTGCAAAATTTTGCTCATATTTGCAAAGGAGAAGGCGAGACAGCATGTGGAGGGCTGATCACTCATATCGCGAAATTCTTAGGAATTAACCTAGATCCCTACACTTTAACCCCTTCTAACCCCGCACTTGAGACTGTGCATAAGCATGTAGCCGCAGTAATGGTCTTAGAACTCGATGAACCCATTAATCCATATCCTTTTAGTGATGAAGAAGAGGTTGATGAGGAATGCTTTTGTGTTAGCACACAACCGATCCACCATAAGCCACCATCGTCTACATCATCCGTGGAGTCCGATTCCTCCAACTTCTTCGACTTAATCGTGGGATGGGAAGCTCAAGTCGATGGCATCGCTAATCTCAACAAGACCACCAGTGAATTACTATCTCAAATGGAAAAGTTAGTTGACATCGTTGATAAGTTAGGGAGAGTCATGTGCAGTAAATTGGATGAACAAGAGAAGACCATCGCGCAACTTAGGAAGAAGCTAGAGAACATAGAGAACAAACTTGCCGAGTAGTTTCATGCATCATCATTCTATGTGTTGTGTTTTTATTGCTTTATGTCTTTACTTTTATAGGATGCAGTCAATGCTAGTCATCCTCGTAGCAATTTAAATTTCATGTCAATTGTATTTAATTTTGGTATCATGATCACCTAGTGGCATTGCAATTTCGATTTCTCTATCTCTCTTCTGGTTGATTCTTACTTTCTCTCTTACTCGGATTGTCTTTTGTTATGTGCTATACACGTTTCAATCTAAGTTTGAGGAGAGTGCTTCTTCTATGTGCCAAACTTTTTACCCTTTGTTTCTTTTCTCTCTTGGCCAATGAGGACATTGTCCGATTTAAGTCTGAGGAGGGAGAACAAATTTCTTTGCAATTTGTTTGTGTTTGTTTTGTTTTGTGTCAATAAAGAGCATGTTTTTGAATTTAATATATTGAGTATGCATATTTTTTATCCTAAATTACTTAGTAAAAAGCCATTACTTTTTCAAAAAAACAAAATTATTTTCAAAATTATTTTCAACTTTTATTTTCAAGTTGTTTTTCTAATTTTGTTTTTGAAATAAAAAAAATTTGAAAAAATTGACACAAAAAAAATAAAAAATTTTTTCGAAAAAAGCAATTTTTTTTTGTTTTTCAAATTGTTTTCAAACCCACCATTCTATGATCAAGACGTTTTTGTTGATGGATAACCAAGAGAGTTACTTTGAGTTTTTGAAATTTTTTTTCTTTTAGATGCAAGAAGTTTGATTTTTTATTGATCTTGTGTTCATGCTTAATTATGATGAATTCTTGCAAGTTCTAGGATTCTTTACCTAGCATTTTTCGAAACCCTATGCATTGGTTTTCAAAATCTTTTACGTCAACATATATGTCCTAGAACAAGTTTTCAGAATTTTTCAAAGCAAATTTTTCTCATAAATGTTCAATGAAAGAGATGATTTAGGCATTCTTTGTTTAAACCAACAAGACAATAAAAAACCTACCCTTTATCATTATCCCTTGTTTAACCCCTTTGAGCCTAAATCATGGTAGCTAATTTTTCTTTCTTTACCCACATTTACCCACCTTTAACCCTTTGAAGCGTTATAGCTACCATTATTTTCTTACATTATCTATACCCTATTTTTCAAAGTTCTTTAAGAGATTTTTGTTCTATGTTTTTATCAAGATTCTTTCTATGATAAGAGCAATTGTACCGTATCTTTTCACATCCAAGAAGATCTATGCATTGGAGATGTTTGCGCTTTCAATTGTTTCAAGTATGTTATGGAATGCCAAGCGCCGGAAAAAAAACAAAAAAAAGAAAAAATCGACAAAGTCGATCAAAAAAAAAAATTCAGGAAAAAAATCCAAAAAACATGAGAAATTGCGCAATCAATGGTTCCTGAAACAAGTTGAATTTTTTTTTATGATCACATAATGGATGTTACTTCAAGACTTGCACTTTGAGAATTCTTTTCCATCTCTTGATAATGCTTATTGCAATTTTTTCTTAAGTGAATTTTTGAACTTTGATTTACTATACACCTTTTCTTTGATCAACCTTTACCTAAGACCCCATTACAACCCTCTGTAAAGTCCTATTGATCTTTTTGAGAGTGTTTATTCGTAATAGTGGAGTTAAGTTCTGGAATTTGCCTATGGGACTAGTTTTTCAAATTTTCATGACGTCAATTCATTCTTGCATGCATATGAGAAATCGATTTTTGCTAAGTGAATTGTGTGTAAGCTTGTGCGGGCAAGTCTGACTATGGCATGGATGATTTTTCATGAAATTTTCTTTCTTTCTTGGCATTTGATCCTAAATGATTTTTCATATGCTATTGGTGATTATCTTGGAAGTCTTGATATGAATTCTTTTCGATTTTGTGATTTGGTGGAGAATTTTAAAACCCTCATTTGGTTTACTTTGTTTTATTTGCTTGAGGACAAGCAAAGTTTAAGTTTGAAGAGATTTGATAACATCTCAATGTTAGTGTTTTTATGATGGTTTTGAATGGCTTTTACTATGTGTTCTTGGTCGATTATTTGTTTATTCTTTTATTATTGTGTATTTTCATGCATTGTGTCAATTAAGGAGCCGTCATACGAGGAGCTTACTTATGAGTTTCTTGCTACTTCTGGGTATGACGTGGATCTCAAGGACATTCATGATCCCGGGTATGTCAAGTTTCGGCTTGCAAGGAAAGACTATGAGATGAGCTTATTTGATTTCAACAAGATTTATGGTTTTGATGCCGAAGGATGGCGAGTTCCTAGCTGTGGCTTTAACGCAAGTGTCATGTGGAATACACTTTACAGTACTTCATATGCGTGCTTCAAAGGCTTGGCTAATGACTTGTGCATTAAGGACAATGCACTGAGGTATTTACACAGAGTTTTGGCACACTCTTTCTCTGGAAGAACGAAGATGCACACAAGGTGCAATGTGATGAGCTTTTTGTACTCTTTTGCATGGTACACGGTTACAAACTCAATAGAGGACTTTGGTTGCTGCAGAATTTTGCTCTTATTTGCAAAGGAGAAGGCGAGATAGCATGTGGAGGGCTGATCACTCGTATCGTGAAATTCTTAGGAATTAACTTAGATCCCTACACTTTAACCCCTTTTAACCCCGCACTTAAGACTGTGCATAAGCATGTTGCCGCAGCCGTGGCCCTAGAACTCCATGAACCAATTGATCCTTATCCTTTTAGTGATGAAGAAGAGGTTGATCACGAATGCTTTTGTGTTGGCACACAACTAATCCACCGTAAGCCACCATCGTCTACATCATCCGTGGCGTCTGATTCCTCCAACATCTTCGACTTTCTCATGGGATGGGAAACTCAAGTGGAAGGCATCGCCAATCTGAACAAGACCACCGGCAAATCACTCTCTCAAATGGATAAGTTGGTTGACATTGTTGATAAGTTAGGGAGAGTCATGTGCAGTAAATTGGATGAACAAGTGAAGACCGTCGCGCAACTTAGGAAGAGGCTAGAGAACATAGAGAACAAACTTGCCGAATAGTTTCATGCATCATCATTCTATGTGTTGTGTTTTTATTGCTTTATGTCTTTACTTTTATAGGATGCACTCAATGGTAGTCCTCCTCGTGGCAATTTAAATTTCATGTCAAATGTATTTAATTTTGGTGTCATGAACACCTAGTGGCAATGCAATTTCGATTTCTCTATCTCTCTTCTCGTTGATTCTTACTTTCTCTCTTACTTGGATTATCTTTTGTTATGTGCTATACATGTTTCAATCTAAGTTTGAGGAGAGTGCTTCTCCTATGTGCCTATCTTTTTACCCTTTGTTTTTTTCTCTCTTGGCCAATGAGGACATTGTCCGATTTAAGATTGAGGAGGGGGAACAAATTTCTTTGCAATTTGTTTGTGTTTGTTTTGTTTTGTGTCAATAAAGAGCTTGCTTTTATCTTTAATATATTGAGTATGCATATTTTTTTATCCTAGATTACTTAGTAAAAAGCCATTACTTTTTCAAAAAACCAAATTGTTTTCAAAATCGTTTTCAACTTTTGTTTTCAAATTTTTTTTCTAATTTCGTTTTTCAAATAACAAAAAATTTGAAAAAATCGACAAAAAAAGAAATAAAAAAGTTTATTGAAAAAAAAGATTTTTCTTTGTTTTTCAATTTTTTTTCAAACCCACCATTCTATGATCAAGACGTTTTTGTTGGTGGATAACCAAGAGAGTTACTTTGAGTTTTTGAAATCTTTTTTATTTTAGATGCAAGAAGTTTGATTTTTTATTGATCTTGTGTTCATGCTTAGTTATGATGAATTCATGCAAGTTCTAGCATTCCTTACCTAGCATTTTTCGAAACCCTATGCATTGGTTTTCAAAATCTTTGACGTCAACATATATGTCCTAGAACAAGTTTTCAGAATTTTTCAAAGCAAATTTTTCCCATAAATGCTCAATGAAAGAGATGATATAGGCATTCTTTGTTTAGACCAACAAGCTAATAAAAAACCTACCCTTTATCATTATCCCATGTTTAACCCCTTTGAGCCTAAATTATGGTAGCTAATTTTTTCTTTCATTACCCACATTTACCGACCTTTAACCCTTTGAACCTTATCCATGCCCTATTTTTCAAAGTTCCTTAAGAAATTTTTGTTCTATATTTTTATCAAGATTCTTTATATGATAAGTGCAATTGTACCGTATCTTTTATCATCCAAGAAGATCTATGCATTGAAGATGTTTGCACTTTCAATTGTTTCAAGTATGTTATGGATTGTCAAGTGCAGAAAAAAAAAAAGAAAAAAATCCAAAAAACAGAAGAAATTGCGCAATCAATGGTTCCTGAAACAAGTTGAATTTTTTTTTGATGATCACATAATGGATGTTACTTCAAGACTTGCACTTTGAGAATTCTTTTCAATCTGTTGATAATGCATATTGCAATTTTTTCTTAAGTGAATTTTTGAACTTTGATTTCCTATACACTTTTTCTCTGATCAACCTTTACCCAAGACCCAATTACAACCCTTTGTAAAGTCCTATTGATCTTTTTGAGAGTGTTTATTCATAATAGAGGAGTTAAGTTCTGGAATTTTCCAATGGAACTAGATTTTCAAATTTTCATGACGTCAATTCATTCTTGCATGCTTATGGGAAATCGATTTTTTCTAAGTGAATTGTGTGAAAGCTTGTGGGTAAGTCTAACTATGGCATGGATGCTTTTTCATGAGATTTTCTTTCTTTCTTGGCATTTGATCTTAAATGATTTTTCATAAGCTCTTGGTGATTATCTTGGAAGTCTTGATATGAATTCTTTTTGATTGTGTGATTTGGTGGAGATTTTTAAAACCCTCATTTGGTTTATTTTGTTTTATTTGCTTGAGGACAAGCAAAGTTTAAGTTTGAGGAGATTTGATAACATCTCAATGTTAGTGTTTTTATGATGGTTTTGAATAGCTTTTACTATGTATTCTTGGCCGATTATGTGTATAATCTTTATATTATTGTGTATTTTCATGCATTGTGTCAATTAAGGAGCCGTCATACGAGGAGCTTACTTATGAGTTTCTTGCTACTTTTGGGTATGACGTGGATCTCAAGGACATTCATGATCCCGGCTAAGTCAAGTTTCGGCTTGCAAGGAAAGACTATGAGATGAGCTTAATTGATTTCAACAAGATTTTTGGTTTTGATGCCGAAGGATGGCGAGTTCCTAGTTGTGGCTTTAATGCAAGTGTCATGTGGAATACACTTTGCAGTACTTCATATGCGCGCTTGAATGGCTTAGCTAATGACTTGTGCATTAAGGACAATGCACTGAGGTATTTACACAGAGTTTTGGCAAACTTTTTCTTTGGAAAAACAAAAGATGCACACAAGGTGCAATGTAATGAGCTTTTTGTACTCTTTTGCATGGACACGGGTACAAACACAAAGGAGGACTTTGGTTGCTGCAAAATTTTGCTCATATTTGCAAAGGAGAAGGCGAGATAGCATGTGGAGGGCTGATCACTCATATCGCGAAATTCTTAGGAATTAACCTAGATCCCTATACTTTGACCCCTTCTAACCCCGCACTTGAGACTGTGCATAAGCATGTAGCCGCAGTAATGGCCTTAGAACTCGATGAACCCATTGATCCATATCCTTATAGTGATGAAGAAGAGGTTGATGAGGAATGCTTTTATGTTAGCACACAACCGATCCACCGTAAGCCACCATCGTCAACATCATCCGTGGAGTCCAATTCCTCCAACTTCTCCGACTTTATCATGGGATGGGAAGCTCAAGTCGATGGCATTGCCAATCTCAACAAGACCTCCGGTGAATTACTATCTCAAATGGAAAAGTTAGTTGACATCGTTGATAAGTTAGGGAGAGTCATGTGCAGTAAATTGGAAGAACAAGAGAAGACCATCGCGCAACTTAGGAAGAAGCTAGAGAACATAGAGAACAAACTAGCAGAGTAGTTTCATGCATCATCATTCTATGTGTTGTGTTTTTATTGCTTTCTGTCTTTACTTTTATAGGATGCAGTCAATGCCATTCATCCTCGTGGCAATTTAAATTTCATGTGAAATGTGTTTAATTTTGGTGTCACGAACACCTAGTGGCAATGCAATTTCGATTTCTCTATCTCTCTTATGGTTGATTCTTACTTTCTCTCGTACTTGGATTATCTTTTGTTATGTGCTATACATGTTTCAATCTAAGTTTGAGGAGAGTGCCTCTCCTATATGCCTATCTTTGATGAACAAAGCAGTAGTAGGGATGTAGCCAATTACTTCTATGGTTTTATTATCTATGTGTGCCGAATTACTTAACTACTTTTGATTGATTCTTATTGATTGCAAGAAGCGAGAGCTGCATGAATTATATGATGATACCTAGAAGAACATAGATTGATTGATGCTAAAATATGCGAGAGCTGATAGTTTCTTAGGGCTTTATTGATTGTTTTGTGCTTAATGAGTTTAGTATTGATACTAGGCTATGCGAGAGCTAGGTAGTAATCTTTGCTGAATATTTGATTCAACATGCGAGAGCTGAGGATTAAGACATTAGAAACAACTGCCCACAATCACACATCAATAGGAGAAATCGACATCCTTGCATAATAAACCTAGATAGTAATTGTGTGAACCCCGATTTCCTAGATTGCTTTAGATATTGATAGAACTTCACTTTAGATTAAGTCTGCGATTTTATTTCTTTTATTTGTTAGTTTCGACATCACCTTACACCTTCTTTTATTTGATTTGCCTAGAAAATTATTGATACGACAACACACCTAGCCGGTCCTAGAAGCACCTTCGTATCTAAAGTTGTCCCGATCTCAAATCACAACCAATCGTCACTGTTCTTGCGCTGATGCTCTTCACCTCCTAACAATCCGTGTTCGGCAACAGATGGGTGCGAAAGCCCCTCCACCTCCTAGACTCTCGGTGCTAGACAACAAAGAAACAAAGCACAAAGGATAAAACAAACAAAGAGACTCCTCTCTTCGGGCTGAGATTATTCAAGTTTAACTAAATTTTTTATTACTCAAATAATCTGTCTAACAATGAACCCCTAGGTCTCTATTTATAGAAGAACACACCACCTCAAAGTCGGTGAACAGTAAAGTCGATGAACAGTAACATCCGTGAACAGTAACGCCGGTGAACAGTAGCGCCAGCTCCTCCCTGAACTCCAAGTCTTGGCGCCTCCTCTCCTATTACTAGATGAACTAGGATATAATTGAGCCCACATAACCTGGACACTAATTAAATCCTTACAATAATAAAATAAAACTAGTCTATAATTAATAAAAATAAAATGGATATGTCGACACCTTCCTGAAGGTGGATTGATGTCCACTGGGCCCAATGTGCTCTCGAGTCAATTACTCCTTAATTGACAGCAAATTGATGGGCTTCAGTTTCAGTTCCTCTCCAAGCTTGATTACCCAATCCTCCTGCAACTCAAGATTGAGCAATGCTTGCACATGTTGTTGCAGTTGAGTTTTAATCTGTTTGGATCGAGTCCGTGTCATTGGACCTGTGGGCAAGCTCAACTTGCCATCTCGAGTGTCTGCATCTATGTCTGCATCATTCCCTCCCTCTTGAAAAGGATTCGCCCTCGAATCTATATCTGCATGGTCAAAGAGAGTAAGATCAGCAACATTGAATGTGGCACTAACGCCATACTCACTGGGCAGGTCAATCTTGTAAGCATTGTCGCCAATGCGTTCAAGAACTTGAAATGGTCCATCTCCACATGGAACAAGCTTAGATTTCCGTTGCTTAGGAAACCTCTCCTTCCGAAAGTGTACCCAAACCTAATCGCCAGGCTCAAACCTCACAAGCTTGCGCCCTTGATTAGCCTTTTGAGCATACTTCTTGTTCTTGGTCTCGATACGTTGTCGCGCCTTCTCATGGATAGACCGTACTAACTACGCCTTTTGTTGTCCATCTATACTCACAAGCTCATTAACAGGTAAAGGCAATAAATCCAAGGGAGTTAGTGGGTTATATCCATAAACAATTTCAAACGGCGAATAACCCGTAGAAGAATGAATGCTTCTGTTATAAGCAAACTCGACCAAAGGCAAACACTCTCCCCAAGTCTTCAAATTTCGTCCCACAACAGCACGTAACAAAAATCCCAGCGTCCTATTCACCACTTCAGTTTGGCCATCCGTTTGAGGATGACAAGTCGTCGAGAACAACAACTTGGTCCCCAACTTACTCCATAACATACGCCAGAAGTGACTGAGCAACTTAGAATCCCTGTCCGAAACAATGGTCTTAGGAATGCCATGCAAGCGTACCACATCCCTAAAGAACAAGTCAGCAACATGTGATGCATCATCTGTTTTGTGACAAGCAATAAAATGTGCCATCTTGCTAAACCTGTCAACAACAACGAACACACTGTCGTGTCCCCACTTGGTCCGAGGTAACCCAATAACAAAGTCCATAGATAAGTCAGTCCAAGGACTATCTGGAACAGGCAATGCCGTGTACAACCCGTGAGGTTGCACTCTAGAATTCGCCTGTCTACATGGAACACAACCTGCACAAACTCGTTCAACATCCTTCTTCATATATGGCCAATAAAAATGCTCATGCAAGATGTCAAGCGTCTTAGCAACGCCAAAGTGTCCTATCAAACCTCCATTATGAGACTCCCTAACAAGCAATTCTCTCATCGAACAAGCTGGGATGCAAAGTTTTTGTTCCTTAAACAAATATCCTGCATCAATGTAAAACTTACCGAACCCAGCATGTTCACAAGCAGCATAGATTGACGCAAAATCATGATCATCCTTGTATAAGTCCTTAATATACTCAAATCCCATTAATTTCGAACTAAGAGAAGTGATAAGAGCATACCTCCGTGATAATGCATCTGCTATGACATTAACCTTACCTTGCTTATACTTTACCACGTAGGGAAATGTCTCGATGAACTCGAGCCATTTAGCATGTCTCTTGTTCAATTTTCCTTGGCCCTTTAGATGCTTTAAACTTTCATGATCGGTGTGGATCACGAACTCTTTGGGCCATAGGTAATGCTGCCATGTTTGCAAAACCCGTACTAGTGCATACAGCTCTTTATCATATGTCGAATAGTTTAACTGTGCACCCTTCAATTTTTCACTGAAATAAGCGATAGGCCTCTTCTCCTGCAAAAGAACAGCTCCTATGCCTACACTAGAGGCATCACATTCGACCTCAAAGGTTGAGTTAAAATCAAGCAATTTAAGAATAGGAGCGGTACTTAGCTTATCCTTCAAAGCATTAAATGCATCCTCTTGCTCCTGTCCCCATTTATACCCAATTTCTTTTTTCACAATCTCATTCAAAGGTGCAGCAATGGTGCTAAAATCTTTTACAAACCTCCTGTAGAAACTAGCAAGTCCGTGAAAAGATCTTACTTCTGAGACTGTTGTAGGAGTCGGCCACTCCCGTATGGCTTGTACCTTCTCTTGGTCGACTTCAATTCCCCTGGAACTCACCACATAACCAAGAAAAACGACGCTATCCATACAGAATGTACACTTCTTCAATTTAGCAAATAGTTTTTCAGCCCTAAGAGCCTCCAAGACTAATCTAAGGTGTTCAATATGCTTCTCGCAAGACATGATTCATCAACCGCATAAATGTGCTAGGAGCATTAGTCAAACCAAACGGCATTACCAACCATTCATACAATCCAAATTTAGTTTTGAATGCAGTTTTCCACTCATCACCGATGTTCATGCGGATCTGATGATATCCACTCATGAGATCAATCTTCGAAAATATGCATGCACCATATAACTCATCTAGTATATCATCAAGTCGAGGGATAGGATGGCAATACTTAACTGTTATTTTGTTGATGGCGCGACAATCAACGCACATACGCCATGTACCATCCTTCTTGGGTACTAGAATCACTGGTACAACACAAGGACTCAAACTCTCCCATACCAACCCTTTTGTAAGTAACTCGTCGACTTGCTTCTGAATTTCTTTGGTCTCCTCGGGGTTAGCCCTATATGCTGGCCGATTTGGGATTTGTGCTCTAGGAACAAAATCAATTTGATTCTCTATGCCCCGAATAGGCGGCAATTCTTTTAGTAACTCTTCTGGAAACACATCCCGAAAATGCTGCAAAACGGAAACAACAACAAAACTAGATAGACGAGGGTAAATGTTAGATTTGAACCAAGCTTTCTTGTACAAAAGTACAAATAAACTCTTGTTTTTCTCATAGTCAACCCTCTCATCTCTCTCATTTGAGCCTTTTAACACAATTTCTTTTGAGGCTTCTTTTATCTCTTTTCTTTCCTTACACTCGGCTTCCTCTTTCTTTTCTTTCTCCTCCAATTCTACTTCTTCTTCCTTCTTCTCACTCTTATTTTCTTTTGAACTCTCCTCTCCTTTTGCAAGGCTCTCAGCCTTCCTCTCTAGCTCTCCTTTTGCAAGGCTCTCAGCTTTCCTCTCCAGCTCTCCGTTTGCAAGGCCCTCATCCTTCCTCTCTTCCTTATACTTTGCTTGAGCTTTGGCCTGCTCGGCTTTCCATGCTTCCACTCTTCTTTTAATATGCAATTGATCTTCATTGACTTCTTGTGGAGACAATGGCCGTAGGAAAAACCTTTGATCCCCCATGTATAATGAGTACCTACTCTTATCTCTCTCAGGAGCCACTCTCCTATCAAATTGCTAGGGTCTACCAAGCAACAGATGGTTCTCGTCCATAGGCACAACATCACACAACACTTGGTCAGAATACCTCCCAATTGAAAAAGAAATAAGGACTTGTTTCGTTACCTTGATCTCTTTCATGTCATTCTTCCCTTTTAGCTGATAAGGTTTAGGATGCATCATACACTCCAATCCTACCGTGTCCACAACATATGTACTCACCATGTTGGTACATCTTCTCGCATCAACTTTCAAGCTACAACTCCTTTCCTTCACAGAACATCTAGTATAGAAGATCACCTTTTGCGGCTCGGGCATCTTTTGAAGTTTGAGTGTATTGCATCTATCAAACTTGCCTTCCAAACGCCTCTGAGGTTCAGTTTGCTCCCGACTTTCTGGTATCTCGTCCCTCTGCTGTGGCACAGCTCGGCGCACTAGTTCCTCCGCTAATGGTGGTGAGGGTTGTTGTTGGCGTGGAGGAGGCTGTTGTTGCTGCTGTGGCAGCGGTTGCTGCCCTCTCTGCTCAGTCACGCCCGCAATTAAGCGTTTAAGCTCCTCCATGTTGTTTCTAGCTTCGCGCCGGAGCTCTGCAAATTTTTTGTCTTCGTCAAGCAACCGACTGTTGATTCGAACCAGCGCATCACTCAAGGCCCTCCATTGCAACGACTCCATTGTAATAACTTCAACCTCTCTTGCAAACAATTTGGCTATCAAATATAATCAATCGATTTCTTCTTCTTTTTTTTTAATAAAATAATTGCGGCAGAATAATAATCAACAGAAAAATAAAAGGATAGTTGATTGATTTGATAACCTGAGCTCTGCTACCAAAATTGATACGACAACACACCTAGCCGGTCCTAGAAGCACCTTCGTATCTAAAGTTGTCCCGATCTCAAATCACAACCAATTGTGCACTGTTCTTGCGCCGATGCTCTTCACCTCCTAAGAATCCGTGTTAGGCAACAGATGGGTGCGAAAGCCCTCCACCTCCTAAACTCTCGGTGCTAGACAACAAAGAAACAAAGCACAAAGGATAAAACAAACAAAGAGACTCCTCTCTTTAGGCCGAGATTATTCAAGTTTAACTGAACTTTTTATTACTCAAATAATCTGTCTAACAATGAACCCCTAG
>JAKUCV010001230.1:36597-77986 GCA_028386065.3 Turnera subulata | reverse complement strand
TGCTCTCGAGTCAATTACTCCTTAATTGACAGCAAATTGATGGGCTTCAGTTTCAGTTCCTCTCCAAGCTTGATTACCCGATCCTCCTGCAACTCAAGATTGAGCAATGCTTGCACATGTTGTTGCAGTTGAGTTTTAATCTGTTTGGATCGAGCCCGTGTCATTGGACCTGTGGGCAAGCTCAACTTGCCATCTCGAGTGTCCGCATCTATGTCTGCATCAATCATAAGTTGTGACATTAGGTAGTACTTATTTCCCTTGTTCCGTGGATCGACCTTGATTAGAGTACTACACTATATAGTACACTGTGCGCTTGCAGTTAACAATTGTTGCGTTTACTCGTGAGTTATTTGTGTGTCGTGTTGTGAATTGATCAAGAATTATAAATTTGAAAAAGTCATGCGTAAATAAAACGCATCAAGCTTTTCTGGCGCCGTTGCCGAGGAACAAACGGTTTTAATACTATTGAGATTGCAGCTAGATTACTTTAGGTTTTATTTTTCGCATTAGTTTTTTTTATTTCTTTTTATTTTATTTAATCAATTTTTGGTTTTCTTTTTTTTTTTAGGTGTTGTTGATTTTGGTTGATGCCCAAGACGAGACGCGGTGCTTCATCGAGTCCAATTCTTGAGATCACTCCGGAGATCGAGAGAACCTTACACAAGCAACTACGCGCGAACAAGCGAAAGCAGAAGCAAGTCGTAGAGCCAGTGTAGTTTCTTCAAGACACTGAAATAGAAAAGGAAGCAGAAGTTATAGCAGATAATTTCGAGACAGTCATCATGGCAGAAGAAGGAAACAAGACATTGCATGACTACGCAACACCGAGTTTGGATATCGTGCCGTCGAGCATTGCAAGGCCAGCAATCAATGCCAACAATTTCTAACTGAAGACAGCACTAATTCACATGGTTCAACAGGAACAATTTGCAGTCCTGGATAATGAGCACCCGAATCAACATCTACAGACATTTACAGAGATTTGTGATTTGATCAAGATCAATGGGGCGACTGATGATGCAATTCGACTTTGTTTATTCCCGTTTTCTTTGCAAGGCATGGCTAAGAAGTGGTTGAAGTCAGGAGCAGCTGGAACATATAAGACATGGGAGGAACATTCAAAGGCTTTTCTTGCCAAATATTATCCACTTGATAAAGCAGCACGTATTCGGAGCAAGATTACATCATTCACTTAATTCGTTGGAGAAAGTTTTTGTGAAACATGGGAACGTTACAAGGATCTTATTCAAGGATGCCCACAACATCGATTACCCGAATGGCTTGTAGTTCAATCTTTCTTTAATGGTCTAAATGAGCCTTTGCGCATGAGTTTGGTCACAGCTTCAGGAGGGGCATTCATGGCGCAAGCACCCGTTGTGCCATATCAGAAGTTGGAGACGATGGCGAGTAATAGTTACCAGAGCTCTTCACGATCAAATAACAAGCGAGTAGCTGGAATTCTGGAAGTGGAGACAGTGACAATGCTTAATTCGAAGCTAGATTCTTTGAATCAGCAGGTAAAATCATGTGTTGCTGCTATTATGCCGGGTTTAATTTGTGATAAATGTGCAGGTGCTGGACACAATTCAATGAATTGTCCAACCAGAGACGAGTTGACGATTAAGCAGATGAACTACATTCATCAACGCCAACAACAATGCGGACCCTACACCAACACATACAATCTGGAATGGAGGAATCATCATAATTTCTCACGGAGGGAGAGCAACCCGAACCAGCAAGGCGGATTTAGAAGGAACGATTATAGGCAGAAGAGTTCAAGCATGCAAATTCTGAAGAATCAAGACAAGGATCTTACATCTATGATGAAAGCCATAATGGAGACTCAACGTATGCAAATGGAGATGATGCAAGGATTCAACAATCGGATGGCGAATATGGAGACTCACTCGAAGATGCTTGAGATGCAACTTGTGCAGCAAGCAGAGGCAATCATGAGGACACCAGGAAACCTACCGGGACAGCCCATAGTTAAACTGAGAGAGCAAGTCAAGGCTGTAGCACTTAGAAGAGGCAAGCAATTAGATGATCCCTATCCAGCTAAAAAAGATGAAGTCAACACCATCATTATGCAAGAAGAAGAAGATGAGCAACTAAAAGCAGAGAAGCAGTTACCTGAAAAGGGAGCAGAGGAAAAGAAGCAAGAGCAAGAGAAGTGGATTCCAAAGTGGAAGCTAGCAAAGCAGAAAAGACAGCAACCGAAGGAGATATGGCCTGAAGTCAAAGCTTATGAACTACCGGTTCCATTCCCTCAGCGACTTCAGCAGGGCAAAAAAGACGAACAATTCGGGAGATTTCTTAAACATTTAAAGAAATTGCATATTAATGTTCCATTTACTGAAGTAATTTCTCAAATGCCTACTTATGCTAAATTTCTCAAGGAAATTCTTTCCAAGAAAAGAAAGCTAGAAGATTACGAGACAGTGGCTTTAACGGAGGAGTGCTGTGCAATCCTGCAGAACAAGCTGCCGCCGAAACTGAAGGACCCTGGAAGTTTCTCTATTCCTTGCAATATTGGTTCTATGTGGATTGAGCGAGCTCTATGTGATTTGGGAGCCAGTGTTAGTCTTATTCGAAAGCGAATTGCTGAGAAGCTAGATATTGGAGATATGAAGCCGGCTACCATCTCTCTTCAACTTGCGGATCGATCTGTTAAATATCCAGTTTGGATATTGGAGGATATTCCAATCAAGGTTGGGAAGTTCTTTGTACCAGTCGATTTTGTGGTGCTCGACATGGAGATTGATTTTCAAATGCCGATTATTCTTGGGAGGCCGTTTTTAGCTACTGTTGGAGCTCAAATTGATGTTCGTGATGGAAAGCTTACTTTAAGGATTGGGAATGAGAAAATCGAGTTCAATGTATTCCATGCTACCGAAGGACCACTTGAAAAAGACAGTTGTTTCCGAGCTGATTTTATTGATGATGCTGTGAAGGAAGTAAGCAAAGTAGCAAGTAGTGATGTTCCACTTTTGAATTGCTTGGTGACGAGTGGCACTACTGAAGATGACGACTCGAAAATTGCCCAAAGTGCAGAAATTTTGCAATCCACGCCACCATTGGAAGCGACCGAAAACAAGAGCTTTGAGATGATTGGAGAAGAAAAAAAAAGATGAGGATCGGAGCGCGCCAAAGGTAGAGTTAAAACCATTACCATCTAAGCTACAGTATGCATTCTTTGGTCCCGACTCTACGTATCCTGTTATTATCAATGCCGAGTTGAGTACAGTAGAGGAGGAGATGCTACTTGATATGCTTAGAAAGCATAGAAGAGCTAATGGATATTTTGTTGAGGACTTGAAGGGAATTAGTCCACATTCTACATGCATCGGATTTTGCTTGCGGAAGGTAGCAAACCGAGCAATGAAAGTCAAAGGAGGCTTAATGAGAATATGAAGGAAGTTGTGAAAAAGGAGATTCTTAAGCTTCTTGACGCAAGGATTATTTATCCGATTTTTGACAGTGAATGGGTAGCCCCAGTTCACGTGGTACTGAAGAAAGGAGGAATGACAATGGTCAAGAACAAAGATGACGAGTTGATTTCGACGAGGACTATTACAGGATGGAGAATGTGTATTGATTATAGGAAGCTGAATAGTGCTACGCACAAGGATCACTTTCCATTGCCGTTTATCGATTAAATGCTTGAGAGACTTGCTAAGCATTCTTATTATTGCTATTTGGACGGATATTCGGGATTCTTTCAGATACCTATTCACCTGAATTATCAAGAGAAGACGACGTTCACTTGTCCGTATGGAACTTTTGCTTATCGACGGATGCCTTTTGGGCTGTGCAACGCACCAGCCACTTTTTAGAGCTGCATGATGGCGATTTTCTCTGACTACATAGAGAAGATTATGGAGGTTTTCATGGATAACTTTTCCATCTACGGGAAGAAATATGGGGATTGTTTATCCAACCTATCAAAGGTACTTACAAGATGTGAGGAGACTAATTTGGTACTTAATTGGGAAAAATGCCATTTTATGGTGCAAGAAGGAATTGTTCCTGGACACTTAGTTTCCGAACGTGGGATTGAAGTAGACAAAGCCAAGATAGATGTGATAGAGACCTTACCTCCACCGAATTCAGTCAAGGCGATTCGCAGTTTTCTTGGACATTCCGGATTTTACAAAAGATTCATTAAGGATTTCTCAAAGGTAGCCAAACCCCTTACCAATCTCTTGAATAAAGATGTGCCTTTTGTTTTTGATGAATACTGTATGGAAGCATTTGACAAGCTCAAGAAGGAGCTGATTTCGGCACCCATCATTCAACCCCCTGATTATTCACTTCCGTTCGAGATTATGTGTGATGCAAGCGACTATGCTGTAGGCGCAGTCTTAGGACAACGCCGAGATGGGAAGATGCATGCCATTTATAATGCAAGCAAGACTCTAGATGATGCTCAAGTTAATTATGCAACTACAGAGAAGGAGTTATTAGCAGTTGTATTTGCAATTGACAAATTCAGGAGTTACCTTTTGGGTTCCAAGGTGATTGTTCACACGGACTACGCTGCATTGAAGTATTTGCTCCAGAAGAAAAATGCGAAACCACGACTTCTTCGATGGATTTTTATGTTGCAAGAATTCGACCTAGAGATAAAGGACAAGAAAGGAACGGAGAACTTAGTTGCTGATCATTTATCAAGATTGCAATTGGAGAAAGACGAAAAGCAAGAAGAGGAGAAGCCGATCAATGACGCACTGTCGGACGATTACCTCGCCATGGTAAATGTGATTTCCACAAAGAAACCTCCTTGGTTTGCCGAGTTCGTTGATTATCTATATCGCATGGGATACATTCCGAGAGATGAGAGCAATTTTGATCATGTCTACAATCAAGGCAATTTTCATGGAAGGCGATTCACCAAAAAGTTTCATGATCCACCATAACCGCCCATCCATCCAGTCCAGCTAAGACGACAGTAAAGAAGCGCTGTGCGGGGGGCAACCCACAATTAAAGGTAGTTTAGTGTTTTGAGTCTTTTATTTTTATTATTTTTGTTTTTGTTTTTTTTTTAGTCTATGCAGATTGCAAGAAGAAGGAATTTTTCGAGGAGAGATCAACCACATTGGAAGGGTCAAGACGAATTCTTCATCAAATTAATCAGAGAAGCTTTTCTTAAACTCAAACTTTTACTTTTCTGCGTAATTTGTGTGATGATTTGCTTGAGTGCTTTGATGGATTTTATTTATTTTTGACACATTCATATACATTTAGCACTTACCCTCAGGTTCTGATGGCAAGCTCATAACAAACTAGGCTAAATTAGAGGAGACAATTTTTAGGATTAGTTTTTTTTAGGATTTTTTTTATTTTTCTAGCACCCTAATATTTTTCACTTTTTCATAATTCATTAAAAAGATAAAAATCACAAAAAAATAAGAAAAACATTTCAGAAAAACACAAAAAAAAATCGAAAAACAAAAATTTTTGGGATAGGATATACCGATTAGTGCACCGTGGCGCACAAGGAGGACAATTAGCGCGCCCACGGGCTAGGAAAGGCACACCAACCCGCGCTTCAGCGCGCACCATGGCGCGCCAACACGCAGGTCAGCGCACACCCACCGACCCGAGGATGCACCAAGGCGCACCCGAGCACACCCGGACGCACCAATCGGCACACCCGCAGGCGAACCCGAGGGCCCACCCAAGCGCACCAAGGCGCGCCAATCTGCACCAAAGCCGCACCGACCCGAGAGCAAGGAGGCCAAGGACACGCAACCGACTTTGATTTTAGGAGCAGCCCCTTTGCGATTTTTTTTTAGTTAGTCCTACATCCACCAAAAATAGATATAGGTTAGTATTCCTTTAGTTTTTAGGATTAGGAGTTAGTTTTTATTTTATTTTTAGGGATTTCCTAATCCTTGGAGAAATAGGATTCCTAGTAAACACCCACTTTGAATACTAGTTTGAGGAGGATTCCTAGTACCCATAGGACTAGAAGTCGGCACCAACACCCCTTATTCCACCGCCTCTAGAGCCTATAAATACACACCCATACCCCCCATATTTTTCCACACCGAAATCAATCAAGCTCTAGACATCCATACACCTAGTGCCGATTTCACTTCCCTAGCACCCTTTAGGTTTTTCTTTAATTTTTGTTTTCGTCTCCTACCTCTCTTAGCCCTAGTTCAAGATGAATTTTTCCAAGAAAAAACAGCAACCCTTGCCGACCCAACTTAACCATCACCGACCATACCTCGCGCTTTATGCCTATGCCTAAGTTTACCGAGTACAATTCAGGATGGAGTTCTGAGGAGAATCGCGCTAGGTTTGACAAGCTGATTAGGAGACCTCTAATTCCGACGAGGTACATTGATTTTGAGGTGGATGAATCTTACAATCTTGAGGAGCCGATTGGCAAGTACCTTGCCAACATAGGACTAGTCAATTTTTGCAAGATTAAGGAGCCGTCATACGAGGAGCTTACTTATGAGTTTCTTGATACTTTTGGGTATGACGTGGATCTCAAGGACATTCATGATCCCGGCTATGTCAAGTTTCGGCTTGCAAGGAAAGGCTATGAGATGAGCTTAATTGATTTCAACAAGAATTTTGGTTTTAATGCCGAAGGATGGCGAGTTCCTTGCTGTAGCTTCAATGGAAGAACCATGATGGACACGATTTGCAATGATTCATATATTCCTGGCTCTGGCTTGGCTAGTGACTTGTGCATTAAGGACAATGCACTCAGGTATTTACACAGAGTTTTGGCACACTCTTTCTTTGGAAGAACCAAAGATGCACACAAGGTGCAATGTGATGAGCTTTTTGTACTCTTTAGCATGGTACACGGGTACAAACTCAATGGAGGACTTTGGTTGCTGCAAAATTTAGCTCATATTTGCAAAGGAGAAGGCAAGATAGCAATGTGGAGGGCTGATCACTCATATCGCGAAATTCTTAGGAATTAACCTAGATCCCTACAATTTAACCCCTTCTAACCCCGCACTTGAGACTGTGCATAAGCATGTAGCCGCAGTAATGGCCTTAGAACTCCATGAACCCATTGATCCATATCCTTTTAGTGATGAAGAAGAGGTTGATGAGGAAAGCTTTTGTATTAGCACACAACCGATCCACCATAAGCCACCATCGTCTACAACGTCCGTGGAGTCCGATTCCTCCAACATCTTCGACTTTCTCATGGGATGGGAACCTCAAGTCGATGGCATCGCCAATCTCAACAAGACCACCGGCGAATTACTCTCTCAAATGGATAAGTTAGTTGACATTGTTGATAAGTTAGGGAGAGTCATGTGCAGTAAATTGGATGAACAAGAGAAGACCATCGTGCAACTTAGGAAGAAGCTAGAGAACATAGAGAACAAACTTGTCGAGTAGTTTCAAGCATCATCATTCTATGTGTTGTGTTTTTATTGCTTTATGTCTTTACTTTTATAGAATGCAGTCAATGCTAGTCCTCCTCATGGCAATTTAAATTTCATGTCAAATGTGTTTAATTTTGGTGTCATGAACACCTAGTGGCAATGCAATTTCGATTTCTCTATCTCACTTATGGTTGATTCTGACTTTCTCTCTTACTTGGATTATCTTTTGTTATGTGCTATACATGTTTCAATCTAAGTTTGAGGAGAGTGCCTCTTTTATGTGCCTATTTTTTTATCCCTTTGTTTCTTTTCTTTCTTGGCCAATGAGGACACTGTCCGATTTAAGTTTGAGGAGGGGGAACAAATTTTTTCGCAATTAGTTTGTTTTTGTTTGTTTAGTATCAATAAAGAGCATGTTTTTGACTTTAATCTATTGAGTATGCATAATTTTGATCCTAGATTACTTAGTAAAAAGCCATTACCTTTTTCAAAAAAATTGTTTTCAAAACCGTTTTCAACTTTTGTTTTCAAATTGTTTTCAAAATTGTTTTTCAGTTTTCTTTTTCAAAATCATTTTAAAAAATCGAAAAAAAATAAAAAAAATTTGAAAAAAATAAAAAAAAAATTTCTTTGTTTTAAAAATTGTTTTCAAATCCGCAATTCTATGATCAAGATGTTTTTGTTGATGGAAAACCAAGAGAGTTACTTTGAGTTTTTGAAATTTTTTCTTTTAGAAGCAAGAAGTTTGATTTTTCATTGATCTTGTGTTCATGCTTAGTTATGATGAATTCATGCAAGTTTTATCATTCTTTGCATAGCATTTTTTTCGACACCCTATGCATTATTTTTCAAAATCTTTGACGTCAATATATATGTCCACGAACAAGTTTTCAGAACTTTTCAAAGCGAATTTTTCTCATAGATGTTCAATAAAAGAGATGATTTAGGCATTCATTGTTTAAACCAACAAGCCAATAAAAAGCCTACCCCTTATCAATATTCCTTGTTTAACCCCTTTGAGCCTAAATCATGGTAGCTAATTTTTCTTTCTTTACCCACATTTACCCACCTTTAACCCTTTGAAGCCTTATAGCTACCATTCTTTTCTTTCATTATCAATACCCTATTATTCAAAGTTCCTTAAGAGATTTTTGCTCTATGTTTTTGTCAAGTTTTTTTCTATGATAAGTGCAATTGTACCATTTCTTTTCACATCCAAGAAGATCTATGCATTGAAGAGGTTTTGTAACAGCCCAGGTAAAAATTTGTATTTTTACCAGACTGTAAAAGTCGTTATACAGTGATTTACCTTTGAATTTAATCTTGGGTAATTAATTCAACCTAAATCAAGCGTCGTTTTTTGAAACCGAGGTTTTCCCCGCGCTCGGGATTTTTCCGTGGATATTTCGGACCAAAGTTGGTATTTTTCGGGTCCCAAAATCCTCAGAAAAGTCAGGTTAACGGCGACGGAGCAAACTAGAAATATAACTAAGGAGGTATATCAGTTATTTTCTGGTCCGGACCGGACTCACCCCATATGCAGCAAAACCTGCAAAATTGAGCTCAATTATGCAGGCGGCTGACACACGGCTATAAAAGAACCAGAGGAGAAGAAAAAACAGGAAGAAGAGAAGAAGAACAGAGAGAAAAGAAGAGAGGAAAAAAAAAAGAGAGAGAGAAAAAGGAAAAGAAAAAAAAGGAAAAAAAACAGAAAACACAAAAAATCGGAAAAAAAACAGAGAGGAAGAAAGAAAAGAAAAACAAAAGAGAGGGAAAAAAAAGAAAATACAAAAAAAGGGGAAGGAAAAATAGAAAGAAAAAAAGAAAAAAAACAGTTCGTCACCTTCCTTTCTCCTTCCGGTCACTGTTCACGCGGAATGTCTCCGCGTCGCCGTGCACGCCACCGCCGCCACCATCAGCTCCCTCATGCCGTCGCCGACCTATTGCCGCCTCTTCCTCCCGTTTCCGCCGCCTGACGCGCCGCAAGGAGGCGTTGACCCGACGGCTGACCCACGGATCCGCCTTCCCGTCTTGCTGCCGCCGCACCTCGCACCACCACTTGCAGCCACCAGTACCAGCGAGGTCGCCCTCGTCTCAAGACGCCTGCACCGTCACTGCCGCTCTCGCCGTCGTCGCCCGCCGCTGCAACTCAAGGTGAGCGACCCGTTTCCCGGGAGTGACGGGCGGGTCGACCCGGACGCTTGTGGGTTGGGTCTCGCGGGCTGGTTGGGTGATGGGCCAGGTCTGGGCGTGGGCCTGAGCTTCGGGCCTGCTGCCATGGTCTGGGCCAGCACTATTCATGGCCCAGTCCGGTTTTTGTTTTAAAAAAAACATATATATATATAAATATATATAGTTATAATTTGTAAAAATTAAATAAAAATAAAAAGGAATATTTTCTGAAATATACATATAGTACTCATAGGTAATATTATCTTTTAAAAATTAATATGTTGATATAACAATTGTTTGGGGATGTATTTATTTATAGAAAATAAAAATGCATACTTATAAATTTATTTTCAGAAAATATGTTTATATGATTATATTTTCTGGAAAAAGAATATATATAGTATATGATTACCTTAATATATATTTTTGATAAATACTAATTTTCTAGATATATATATATATATATATATATATATTTCTACTTAATTTATGTTGCTAGAAAAATAAAGAATGTAACATAATTTTGAGAATTAAGGTAAATGATATAATTTATTATATGAAAGTATTTTCTGATATATATAATTTGATAAGTATTTATTATGGTGATACTTTTTATCTTATGGAAAAGAATATATGATATAGTAAAAATAATTATTTCCAAGAAAATATTTTCATAAAAGGATTAATAACGGTAAATGATGATGATAAGGAAAATGCAACGTATTATGGCATATCAATTACTATGCATCTTATGTGAGCATATTTGTTATTTATTATATAGGAGCTGGTATGAGCAGTATCCCGAGGAACCGGCTTTGGAACCTGTTGAGGATTCCGTAACTGATAATCGGCTAAGGTGAGGATGGATAACCCTTGATATGTGCATATATTACTCTGCTGGTTGTGTTTGATGTTTGATTGCACTGTTGAGTGTTGCATTTTCTGTGGATATTTGATGATTTGATTTGAGTCTTGGATGTTAGCTGAGGTATGGTCTGCTAACTGTTGTTTTTATTGTCGTTGTTGGACTGTTAACAGAAGATTGTTTGTTAACTATGGTCCTGGTCGGTTTTTGGAATAAAGTAAATGGAAATAAATTGTGATAAGGACGTCGATCCATGGTTTGATATTGGGGTGTTGACCCCTGGTTTTGGGTTTGGGATGTCGTTTCCTATGATTTGGTTTTGGAATGGATATGACTTAATTGTCACGTCGTAAGTAGAGGTACGACCGGATGGTTTGAGACTGTTTTGTGGTGGCCATGATCTGGGTTACTTATGATGGGCATGTTGATGCCGGTTTGATTGGGATGTTGATCCCTGAGATTTGTTATTGGGATGTTGATCCCTAAGAATTGTTATTGGGATGTTGATCCCGGGTTTTTTCTGATCTGGCACCAGGAAGAGGTTGATAACCTGGTACGACCTTAGCTTATCCGTGATGGGCCCGGAAGATAAAATTGGAATAATAATAAATCTTTGGTATGTTTGGGTCAAGTCTTTGGTTTGGTATGTTGTAGCTGTTGTTGCCTGTTTGTCTTCCATGAGTTTTATAGTCGCTGATGTTTTTGTTTATCCATGATTATACTTCATTACACTGCTGAGCGTTTCGGACTCACCCCTCGCCTGCGGGGTTTCATCCCGTAGGTTGAGTTATTTGTGGTTTAGGTACGATGCATTCCGGCGGCTGTGGCATACCCTCGGGTAGGACTCGGATCCATTAGTTTGCATTGGATTTTGCATATGTTGGTATTGAAATTATAAATGCTTCCGCTGTGCTATAATTTGAGTCCCCTAGTTCGGGTGATGCATTCTTGATGTTGGGCCGTTGGGCCAGATTTCTGATGTTTATGTTGTGACATTGGGCCGTTGGGCCGGTTTTTCTGATATATTCATTGATTGTGCCACGTGTCGGCACTGTTGTTCGGTAATCACTGTATGTTGGGTAAATATTGGAGGTC
This sequence comes from Turnera subulata, assembly GCA_028386065.3. Classification (NCBI taxonomy): domain Eukaryota; kingdom Viridiplantae; phylum Streptophyta; class Magnoliopsida; order Malpighiales; family Passifloraceae; genus Turnera; species Turnera subulata. Next base: position 66,484 of record JAKUCV010001230.1, on the reverse strand, counting down.
GGGTCGTTTCATTTTGGTAGCGGAGCCGACGGTAGGTCCTTGGGTGATTGTTTTGCTTAATTGTTGTGCATAGCTCGCTCCATATGTTTACTATTTTGCATTTATATCATTTAGTTAGTACATGATGGATCCAGTCGAGGGACGCCAGCTTACCGCAGAACATTCACATAAGAGGTAATTGATGCCATAAACATTCAGAAACATAAATATTATTAATATTACTGATATTATTATTACATTACTGTGATTATTATTTTATTATTATTATTATTATTATTATTATTATTATTATTATTATTATTATTATTATTATTATTATTATTATTATTATTATTATTATTATTATTATTATTATTATTATTATTATTATTATTATTATTATTCATCTTGCGGGTACAGCGTTGACCCTGAAACTATTAGGGTCATTGGTAATGTTGACCCTGATGCTATCGTTCCACGAGAACCACATACCGCCTGTATTGTTTTGGCCGTGAAGTTGAAGCGGTTTGCCGGAGGGAAACGAAGAGGTATGACACCGTGATCGTCTTTAGGCTGCCACTGGGCCTCTGTGAGCAGAATCATGTTGGGCTTGTACTGGTTCTTCAGATCTCTCACAGTGCGCACGAACTCCTGGGGACGCCTAGCGATTCCTCTGCAGTTCCAAACCAGTAGACGAACCTTTGGCCAAGTTGGTGGTAACCGAGTTACTCTGGGCGCGCTCCGGGCAGTCATCGAAACCTGGTAGTAGGTGCCTTGGTTCAGGAATTGGCAAGTAGGCTCTAGGTTGAATTCCTGAAGTCTTTCAGAAATGAAAAACATGAAGGAATTGGCCGAGCCATAAAAGGAAGTTCTTAGGGTGCTTTGGTCCTCTAGGAAGAACGTCTCTTCCACGGGAGTGACAAAGAACCTGGAGGAGTAGAGTTCATCGACGAAGACAAGACGAGGCATCCTGCCGAGCTCGCTTGGTAGTTCCTCTGGCCGTTCGCTGATCAGGCTGTAGGCCAACCGGTTTCTTCTTCCGAGGGAAGCACCTTCGACGAAGAAGACGGATGATGGAGAAGGCATAGTGTTTGATGCGTTGTGTTTTCCTTGCCTGAACGTTTTGTTTTTTTTAGATGTTGTGTGGTTTTTGCTTTCCGTTGTATTACCTTTTATAGAAAATGTTTACCTGTTTTTCAAAGTATAGACCCCACCTGTTCCCGAAAAAAAAAGGAAATAGAAAGGAATAAAAAAGGAAATAGAAAAGAAAAGAAGAAAAAAAAAGTAAGTAAAAGAAAACAAAAGGGAAATAGAAGAGAAAAGGAAAGAAAAAAAATAGTTAAGAAAAAAAAAAGAAGAAAAAAAAAGAGAAAAAAAAGAAGAAAAAAAAGAAAGAGAAAAAAAGAAAAAGAAAGAAAGAAAGAAAGAAAAAAAGAAAAAAACTCAAAATATTTCTCGGTGATGGGAAAAGTAGATTCTTTTCACAAAACTCCAAACCGTTTATGATCTTCAAGATTTTGCTTTTTGAAAATTTTGCCACTAATTGAATTATTGCTTCATCGCTTTATATGTTTTCGGGCTACAAACGCAAGTGTTTTTCAGCTCGTTTTCATCTTAACTTTTTCTCTTACGTCTGGTTACCTTGCTTTTCTTTTTATGGCTTTTTCCTGCATCTTTTATCACATGCATCCGTGACCACTGTGGCTAGATTGATGGGACCATACCTCGGGTAGAGTGTATGTGTGACAGGTTGCACCTGTTTGGACATCATGGAGGGATACGATATCTGGAAGACGTTCTTGGCTTGTGGACAGGTGGATATCGTTTCTTTCGAGGGACATAGGACGTGCTCGTGATCACCACCTTGCAAGTTAACAGACGTCTGTTTCCATGTCCATCACTCTAGATTGGTCGTATAGGTCCTCGAACCAGAGAAATGCAACTCTCACAACTGACGGAGAGTTGCATGCTTGGTTTTATTTCCTCTTGTTGGTTTTTGTTTGCCTTAAATTGCTTGCTTTTCTGCTTAACATGAGTTTTCATATCTTTAAAAAGAGTTTTGTTGAAAACAACAACTTGTTTTATTTATCATAACGTTTTATAATAGAGAAGAAGTACTCTATGGAGTTACTTGCTTCTCTAGATCTTTTACAAGTTTTTATATGTTCTCGATCTGAGAGGAGAGTCCCATACACGCCTGTTCGATCTGCATCATCGCTGTGTTAATCTTCTTCAGTGAAGCGGTCAGATGTTTCAGTGTCTGTAGTGATGTTTCGCTGGGAGCAGTTGCCTTGCCCTTCCTATCATCAGCATCCTTGGGACCGGAAGGCACCTCCTTGCCGACAGGTTTCTTTCGCCATCTCCTGGAGACGACCATATGTTCCTTGAGACCGATGATGTTCGTCTTGAAGTGTTTCTTCGGCTGTTCTTCAACGAAGTCTGTAAAGGGATTCACACCACCATTATAGCTTAACTCCTCAGAGTCAAAGGTAGTTCGAGTTCTTATTGGTGAGTCCATGGCAGAGAGTAAGTTTGCCAGGTTTTGAGGTTTGGTTTTTATAAGGGAGCCAGAGACGCGTAAGGGTAAACGGGATATCGTGTTGAGTTCGGACAGCTGGAAGAGTGTATCAGAAGCATATCATGGTAGGACCCACGGTTAAAACAAGGAATTTCGGGGACGAAATTCTTTTTAAGGTGGATAGACTGTAACAGCCCAAGTAAAAATTTGTATTTTTACCGGATTGTAAAAGTCATTGTACAGTGATTTACCTTTGAATTTAATCTTGGGTAATTAATTCAAGGTAAATCAAGCATCGTTTTTTGAAACCGGGGTTTTTCCCGCGCTCGAGATTTTTCCGTGGATTTTTCGGACCAAAGTTGGTTTTTTTCGGGTCCCGGAATCCTCAGAAAAATCAGGTTAACCGCGACGGAGCAGACCAGAAATATAACTAAGGAGGTATATCAGTTATTTTTTGGTCCGGACCAGACTCGCCCTATATGCAGGCGGCTGACACACGGCTATAAAAGAACCAGAGGAGAAGAAAAAAGAGGAAGAAGAGAAGAAGAAAAGAGAGGAAAAAAGAGAGGAAAAAAAAGAAAGACAGAAAAAGGAAAAGAAAAAAAGAAGGAACAAAAAACAAAAAACACAGAAAACTGGAAAAAAACAGAGAGGAAGAAAGAAAAGAAAAGAAAAAAAGAGAGGAAAAAAAAAAGAAAATACAAAAACAAAAAAAGGGGGATGGAAAAATAGAAAGAAAAAAAAAGAAAAAAAGAGAAACAATTCGTCACCTTCCTTTGTTCTCCCGGTCACTGTTCACGAGGAACGTCTCCGCGTCGCCGTGCACGCCACCGCCGCCACCATCAGCTCCCTCATGTCGTCGCCGACCTATTGCCACCTCTTCCTCCCGTTTCCGCCGCCTAACGCGCCGCAAGGAGGCATTGACCCGACGGCTGACCCACGGATCCGCTTTCCCATCTTGCTGCCGCCGCGCCTCGCACCGCCACCTGCAGCCACCAGTACCAGCGACGTCGTCCTCGTCTCGTGACGCCTGCACCGTCGCTGCCGCTCTTGCCGTCGTCGCCGCCGCTGCAACTCAAGGTGAGCGACCCGTTTCTTGGGAGTGACGGGCGGGTCGACCCGGACGCTTGTGGATTAGGTCTCGCAGGCCGATTAGGTGTGGGCCAGGTCTGGGTATGGGCCTGTGCTTCGGGCCTGCTGCCATGGTCTGGGCCAGCACTATTCATGGCCCAATCCGATTTTTGTTTATAAAAAAACACATATATATAAATATATATAGTTATAATCTGTAAAAATTAAATAAAAATAAAAAGGGATATTTTCTGAAATATACATATAGTACTCATAGGTAATATTATCTTTTAAAAATTATTATGTTGATATAATAATTATTTGGGGATGTATTTATTTATAGAAAATAAAAATGCATACTTATAAATTTATTTTCAGAAAATATGTTTATCTGATTATATTTTCTGGAAAAAGAATATATATAGTATATGATTACCTTAATATATATTTTTGATAAGTACTAATTTTCTATATATATATATATATATTTGTACTTAATGTATGTTGCTAGAAAAATAAAGAATGTAACATAATTTTGAGAATTAAGGTAAATGATATAATTTATCATATGAAAGTATTTTCTGATATATATAATTTGATAAATATTTATATGGTGATACTTTTTATCATATGGAAAAGAATATATGATATGGTAAAAATAATTATTTCCAAGAAAATACTTTCGTAAAAGGATTAAAAACGGTAAATGATGATGATAAGGAAAATGCAACGTATTATGGCATATCAATTACTGTGCTTCTTATGTGAGCATATTTGTTATTTATTATATAAAAGCTGGTATGAGTAGTATCCCGAGGAACCGGCTTTGGAACCTGTTGAGGATTCCATAACTGATAATCGGCTAAGGTGAGGATGGATAATCCTTGATATGTGCCTATATTACTCTGCTGGTTGTGTTTGATGTTTGATTGCACTGTTGAGTGTTGCATTTTCTGTGGATATTTGATGATTTGATTTGGGTCTTGGATGTTAGTTGAGGTATGTTCTGCTAACTGTTGTTTTTATTGTCGTTGTTGGACTGTTAACAGAAGATTGTCTGTTAACTGTGGTCCTGGTTGGTTTTTGGAATAAAGTAAATGGAAATAAATTGTGATAAGGACGTCGATCCTTGGTTTGATATTGGGGTGTTGACCCCTGGTTTTGGGTTTGAGATGTCGATTCCTGTGATTTGGTTTTGGAATGGATACGACTTAATTGTCACGTGGTAAGTGGAGGTACGACCTGATGGTTTGAGACTGTTTTGTGGTGACCATGATATGGGTTACTTATGATGGGCATGTTGATGCCGGTTTGATTGGGATGTTGATCCCTGAGATTTGTTTTGGGATGTTGATCCCGGGTTCTTTTTGATCTGGCACCAGGAACAGGTTGATAACCTGGTACGACCCTAGCTTATCCGTGACGGTGTCCGGAAGATAAAATTGGAATAATAGTAAAGTCTTTGGTATGTTTGGGTCAAGTCTTTGGTTTGGTATGTTGTGGTTGTTGTTGCCTGTTTGTCTTCCTTGAGTTTTATAGTCGTTGCGTATTTCTGTTTATCCATGATTGTACTTCATTGTACCGGTGAGTGTTTCGGACTCACCCCTCGTCTGTGGGATTTCATCCCGTAGGTTGAGTTATTTTGGTTCAGGTACGATGCATTCCGGCGGCTGTGGCATACCCTCGGACAGGACTCGGATCCATTAGTTTGCATTGGATTTTGCATATGTTGGTATTGAAATTATAAATGCTTCTGCTGTGCTATAATTTAAGTCCCCGAGTTCGGGTGGTGCATTCTTGATGTTGGGCTGTTGGGCCAGATTTCTGATGTTTATGATGTGACATTGGGCCTTTGGGCCGGTTTTTCTGATATATTCATTGATTGTGCCACGTGTCGGCACTGTTGTTCGGTAATCACTGTATGTTGGGTAAATATTGGAGGTCGGGTCGTTTCATGTTTGCACTTTCAATCGTTTCAAGTATGTTATGGAAGTCAAGTGCAGAAAAAAAAAAGAGAGAGAAAAGAAAAAATCGGCAAAGTCGATTCAAAAGAAAAAATTCAGAAAAATCCAAAAAAAAAGATAGAAATTGCGCAATCAATGGTTCCTAAAACAAGTTGAATTTTCTTTTGATGATCACATGATGGATGTTACTTCAAGACTTGGACTTTGAGAATTCTTTTCAATCTCTTGATAATGCATATTGCAATCTTTTCTTAAGTGAATTTTTTAACTTTGATTTCCTATACACCTTTTCTTTAATCAACCTTTACCCAATACCCTATTACAACTCTTTGTAAAGTCCTATTGATTTTTTTGAGAGTGTTTATTCATGATAGTGGAGTTAAGTTCTGGAATTTGCCTATGGGACTAGTTTTTCAAATTTTCATGACGTCAGTTCATTCTTGCATATGGGAAATCGATTTTTGCTAAGTGATTTGTGTGAAAGCTTATGCGAGTAAGTCTGACTATGGCATAGATGCTTTTTCATGAGATTTTCTTTCTTTCTTGGAATTTCCTTTATTGGATCCAGCTTTGTTGTCCTTTGCTTAGGAAGCCTCTCCTTCCTAAAGTGCACCCATACCCAATCACTAGGCTCAAACCTAAACAGTCGTCGCCCTCTGTTGGTCCTTTACGCCACCTTGAGGTTCTTGTTCTCAATGTACTGTATTGCCTTCTCATGTGTGGATTTGACTTTCTCAGCTCTTTGTTGCCCATCTATGTTAACAATCTCTTTCAAAGGAATAGGCAGTAAATCCAAAGGTTTTAAAAGGTTAAATCCATAAACAATCTCAAAAGGCGAATATCCAGTAGAAGAATGAATGCTCCTATTATATGCAAATTCAACCATAGGCAACTATTCTTTCAAAGATTTTAAGTTCTTACCCACAACAGCACGCACCTAAAGTTCTATTCACAACTTTAGTTTGGCCATCAGTTTATGGATGACAAGTAGTAGAAAACAACAATTTGATTCCTAATTTACTCCACAAAACTCGCCAAAAGTGAGATAAAAATTTAGAATCCCTATCAGAAACAATAGTCTTAGGAATGCCATGCAAACGAACCACATTCCAAAAGAACAAGTCAGCAACATGCACAGCATCATTAGTTTTATGACAAGCAATAAAATGCGACATCTTAATAAACCTGTCAACAACCACAAAGATGCTAGCTCTTCCTTTCTTTGTCCTAGGCAATCCAATAACAAATCCCATAGAAACATCAGTCCAAGGATAATTAGGAACAAGGAGAGGAGTATACAAACGATGAGGTTGTACCTTACTCTTGGCTTGACGACATGGAAGACAACCTGCACAAACTTTTTCTACATCTTTCTTCATGTTAGGCCAATAAAAATGCTCTTGCAAGATGTATAAAGTTTTTCCAATGCCAAAGTGTCCCATTAAACCACCATCATGAGACCCTAGCAAGCAATTCACGCATAGAACATGTAGGTATGCAAAGTTTATTTTCACGAAATAGCCAACCCTCATGGCGATAAAACTTCTGAAACGCAGCATGTTCACAAGCATCAAATACCATTGCAAAGTCGGAATCAGATTTATATAAATCCTTTATATGTTCAAATGCAATCAACCTAGAACTAAGTGATGTAACTAGAACATATCTCCTAGACAATGCATCAACAACTATGTTATCTTTTCCTTGCTTGTATTTAACAACATAAGGGAAAGTTTCAATGAATTCAAACCATTTAGCATGTCTCTTACCTAGCTTACCTTGGCCCTTTAGATGCTTTAAGCTCTCATGATTCGTGTGGATCACAAACTCCTTTGGTGAAACGCCAGTAACCCAAAACAACCAATTTAATTAATTATACATATGAAATGACCAAACTACCCTTTTGTCCCCCTGGTTACGATATAAACCACAAATGAATCGAGAAATCAATATACAAGCCAAGGTAAACAAACTAAATCCAAACAGAAACCGGTTCTATGTGAGCCCAACTCCCAATACCAAAAATGTTAGCCATGACACAATCATCATCAATTTTTTATTATAAATTATACATGGTAAAATGAGTATGCAGCGGAATACAAAATAACATAAGAAACATGAATACAATGCACCCTATGGATCCGACCCGACGAGAGGGAAAACACCGCCACCTACTGATATGCACCACTGCTCAACGAGCAGTTAACCTGTAAAAGATGTGAGGGGGGGTGAGACCAACCACTGTCTCACCCCAAACAAATAAACCAGGGTATACACATATACAAGTCAACCACAAACACACTGGTATACGTCATCAAAGCCACAGTGCACAAGGCTAGTCACCATCAGTGCACTTCACAAGTTATTCACAGAATTTTGTCCCAAGTGAGTATTTCATCATCTTGTATATGATTGTTAAGATTTGTAGGAGTTGTACATTTTATTATTAGGGCCCTCTACTGTGTGCGTCGGGCGCGGTAGCGACTGGCCAGCTCCCTAGGGCGTATGCCCAAACTCAAAAGATATATAATATAAAACACCGAAATGGGTAAGTTCCGACAATAAGATAACCACTAATAACCAAGTGGCCGACAGCTCTAGGAGGGGTGCTCTCCTCAAGGAAATACATAGTACAAGAATCTTGGGGCACACCCGTCAGTCCCCAAGTCGCCAGCTCTGTGAGGGGTGCTCTCACCAAGGAATAAGTAATAACAATAACCAAGGGGTACACCTGACAAATTCCCAAGGCGCCAGCTCTGCGAGGGGGTACTCTCACTAATATACTATCGAGGGGCATACCCATCTATCCCCTCGACGCCGTCTCTGTGAGTACAACTCACTATAAATACAGGACCCGAGGGGTACCCTCTCCCCCGCTCGGTGCTATCGGTCAATAGCCCCACAGTAGAAATTACTTATCTTCTAGTTTACCAGCTTGGTAAGTTGTTAATGTAATATGTATAAAGTAGTTGTATGCTCTTTAACAATTCTTGTATCATGTGCTCCTTTTCTATCAGTACAACTCATGTACTCAAAGTATGATGACAACCATCATAGGTACCATATCATATAATCAGCATATAATAACAAATATAACATCAGCATGGCAACCAAAGCAGACAAGAGCATGCAACACAACAAGCACCCAGACAAACAACGTTTGATACAAACAAAAATTTATCACATCAATTACCCATGACCATCAACCCGAGCATTGTGGGCAGTAAAGACATACCAGGGTTTATAAGTCCTCACATGGACTATCAAGTTATCCCGGAAGCAGACACTTGCTCTTGCCTCATCAACACCTGCTCCTATATTGGTAGCAATGAACAATCACATACAATGCGGAAACAACAACGGTACTGCATCACTTGGTTTGCAACTATAACTATACATAGATAATGAACATCTTACACGTTCTACTATATAGAAAGGACCACCTACTACAGTTACTGTAGTCTTATAGAAATTCAGTTAGAAACTAAAAACCATTTAAAAGGAACCACCATGTGGTACAAGCCCTGACCTGCAGCTCTAAGTTCAGGTATAATGTTAATCAAATAGCTTGCGTGATATTGATTTCTTTTAGAAAACTTCTAATAGATTGAAAACAATTTAAATGCCATAGATATGATCAAACAAAGCAAGGGTTTGTGAAGATATGTCCACAATTGCCACCTGACAACTAGGAAAACGTAAATAATGATTTAATGAAAATGAATTAGCACTTGACACATTCACACAAAGGCTATAATGCTTCCCCAAGATTTTAATACGTGAGAAATCAACCTTAAGTTGCAGAAGCACATGCTCTCCCCGAACCAAAAAGACAAAAAGACATATCTTCTATTATTAAGTAATCGACTCATGAACAACAAGTAAGCAGGACCCAGAAAAATGGTGCTCTCCAAAAACCATTGGTAAAAAAAAAAAATAATAATAAGTTTCATGGTGAAGACCCCAGTCCACCACAACCCAATTGACAAGAGTAAAACTATTAGGTTATTAGCCTTGGATTATAACCGATTAAAAGCCCAACTATGATTAAATGATATGAAGATTCATACGCGTGTGCCTGCAAGTGTCAATTCATTTTTGAGGAAGGTTAAAATAAAGACTCAAAGAAATAAAATTGTCGAGAACATTAGGAACCCACGTGAAATGCACAATACTGCACTCTGACTCAAATTCGCATGAATGCAATCCAAGACCCTAAAAATCAATTGCACAAGTGCCACCCATAACTGAATATATTCAACCTGCCAGAAGATTAGCTCTTTGGCTGCACCGTCTATATCATGATTTAACGATAAAAGCCGAACTATTATTTTTGTCATTGTTAGTTTATTGACACCCAAACCAAAATCTGTATAATAAAGTCAATGGCTTACCGAGTACTGCAACTATAACCATAAGCATCAAAATCTCGAAACCAACCACCAGGTCTTGACCCCACCATCCAAGCGCACATCGATCCTCACTAACGGCGGCATAGAACCGAGCCCGGCCTCCGAGCTCTGTCACAGAAAGACCGAGATACACCACCACCCACGCCCGCTCATGTCTTATCTTGCAAAGTATCTTCAAAAGATGACTGCGGTGGCTTGATGTGAGGAATAGACGAAAAGAGAGATGTGAGGAAGAGAGAAAATGAGCGTGAGGGAGGGTGGAGGAAGAGAATGGTAACGGGAGAGGAGAGGAAGATGGTGTGACGGCCAAAAAAAAAAAAAAAAGTAAATTGAAGGAGAGAGAGTGAGAAGATGATTATATACTCATGTTTTAGGTTAGGGTTTACATCGGAACCAAAACGGCGTTGTTTTGATTCAAAACGACGACACCCCATCCACAGCCCCTCCTCTAGTTAGCCCCATGGTCAAAACTCAACATATTATGTGTTTTATGTTTTGGTACAACCAAAACTACACCCAACATTGTGTTTTATACCCAAACTCCATTTTATACAACCTAGAAGAATAATTTACTTACATATTGGATAAAATTTAATAATACTGAAAATAAATTTCTTATGACCAAGAAAATAATCCCAAAGAATTATGTGAGGGCAAAATTGGAAATTAATTCTAAAAATTCCAAAAATTTCATAGAAATTAATAACAGAAAATTGAGGGCGTTACATTTGGCCACAGATAATGCTGCCAAGTTTGTAATGTCCTAACCAAGGCATACAACTCTTTGTCATAGGTGGAGTAGTTGTGCCCCCTTCAATTTCTCCCTCAAATAAGCAATGGGACGTTTTTCCTGGAATAAAACAGCACCAATTCCTATGCCAGAGGCATCACATTCAATCTCAAAAGTATTGTCAAAGTCAGGTAACCTCAATATAGGAGCAGAACAAAGTTTTTCCTTTAATTCATTAAATGTCGAATGTTCTGTGTCCCCCCACCTAAAACCAACCACCTTTTTAACAATTTCATTTAAAGGAGCAGCAATTGAACTGAAATTTTTCTCAAACCTCCTATAAAAACTAGCAAGTCCATGAAAAGATCTCACCTCACTTACCGTTGTAGGAGTCGGCACTCCTTGATTGCCTTTACTTTGTCTTGGTCAACTTCAATTCCTCTAACACTCACAACATAACCAAGAAAGATAACATGATCCATGCAAAAAGTACACCTAGAAACCTTAGCATATAGTTGCGCCTCACACAATGCTTGTAATACCTGGCTAAGATGTCCAACATGCTCCTCAATGTTCGTACTATAGATCAGTATATCATCAAAGTAAGCAACCACAAACTTTCCAATGAATGATCTCAAAATATGGTTCATTAATCTCATGAAAGTACTAGGTGCATTAGTCAATCCAAAAGGCATAACAACCACTCATATAAACCATATTTTGTTTTAGAAGTAGTTTTCCACTCATCACCAATTTTCATCATAATTTGTTGGTAACCACTCATAAGATCAATCTTTAAAAACACACAAGCACCATGCAATTCATCTAGCATATCATCCATTTTAGAAATAGGATGGCGATATTTTATCGTAATTTTGTTGACTGCTCGACAATCAACACACATGCGCCACGATCCATCCTTCTTTGGCACTAGAATAACTGGCACAGCACAAGGACTTAAACTCTCTCGGATGTGTCCCTTTCTCAGCAACTCATCAACTTGCCTTTGCAATTCCTTAGTCTCCTCCGGATTTGCGCTATAGGCAGGTCGATTAGGAATTTGAGCATCAGATATGAAATCGATTTGGTGCTCTATTCCTCTAATGGGAGGCAATTCTTTAGGCAACTCCTCAGGGAACACATCTCCAAATTCCTGCAGAACAGAAACAACAGAACTAGGCAAATCTGGATTAAGATCAGTGTTAGATAAATAAGCACCCTTATATAAGAGTACTAACATCTCTCGTTTGTTCACACAAGCTTCCCTCAAGTCTCTCATATTTGCATAAAAATTCTGTCTTTTTTTCCCCTCTGATTTTCTCTCCTTGGTGTTGACATCACTGTTCTTTTTCCTCTCCTTTTGTTGTCGACACGAGTGTCTTATTTTTACTCAATTTTTGCTCTCCTTTTGCATGACTCTCAGTCATCCTCTCTTCCTCACAAGCTTTGGCCAATTCGGCATCCTTCTCTTTCTTCCAAGCATCCACACTTTTCCGCATGAACATCTGATCTTCATAAACTTCCTTAGGTGACAATGGCGCAAGCACCACCTTCCTCTCGCCCATGGTGAATGTATACCTATTTCTATGGTCATCATGCAACACCTTTCTATCATATTGCCAAGCCCTTCCCAACAAAATATGACATGCTTGCATAGGTACAATATCACATAAAACTTGATCAGAATACTTTCCAATGGTGAATGAAACAAGTACTTGCCCGGTTACCTTGATCTCACTACTATCATTCAACCATTGAAGCTTGTATGGCCTTGGATGCTTTTGGCTCTTTAACCCCATCTTCTCCACTAGCATAGTGCTCACTACATGGGTGCAGCTTCCCCTATCAATGATCATGCTACAAGGCTTGTCTTGCACTAAATATCTAGTGTGAAAGATGTTCTCTCTTTGCTCAATTCCATCTTCCTTTTGCTGAATATTGAGCATCCTCCTTGTTACACACAATCTTTGAACAACTTCTTCAGCTTCTTCAGCATCGTCCGCATCTTCCAAATCGGGCATTCCAACCAATTCAGGGTCGAAATCGGGTACCTCCCTCTCGTCATCAGAGTACACCTCTCCATACTCAGTGGTAAGCATCACCTTCTTGCTAGGACATTATGATGCAATATGCCCCAGCCCCACACACTTGAAACACTTGATGTTTCTCGATTTCTCATTGACTTTTTGCGGTGCATTAGGGGTCTTTGGCTCCTCCTTCGCCTTCTATGGAATCGTCTTAGGAGTATCCAAAGCAGTCTTACTGGAACTTCCCACATCTTACTTGGAATATTTGGAACCCGCATTCCATTTTCTATAGCTTGAAGTCTTCACATAAGTCTTCTTCTTCAGTTGCTTCTCTATCTTAGAAGCTAGAGCCACCATCTCATCAATTTCTGCATAATGTTGCAAATCAAGAACATTAGCAACATCAGCATTTAAACCAGAATAAAATCTCAACATAAGTGACTCCTCATCCTCTTCATGCCCAGCTTGATTCATTGCCATCTCAAGCGCCTTCCATTACTCATCCACACTCTTGGTGCCTTGTTTAAGTGAATAGAATCTATTAAGCAACTCCCTTTGGTGATAAACAGGAACGAATCTCTTCTTCATTATTCTCTTCATCTCTGCCCACGTCTCTATCTCCTCTTCTCCAAATCTCCTTCTGTTAGAGACGAGCTTATGCCACCAGGATTTGCATAATCCTTGAATTCCACAACAGCAAGCTTGACCTTCTTCTCCTTGGAATACCGATGGCAGTCAAAGATAGCTTCCATGTCTTGTACCTAGTCTAGATATACCTCAGGATCATTGGTACCATGAAAAGCGGGGATCTTCATCTTGATATTTCCCAAATCACGATCTAAGCACTCCTTTCCTTCGGCTATGTTGAAAGTTGGACGGTCTCGGACCCTAGGTCGATAGTTGTTCGCGCCATCGCCTCTTCCTCCTTCTCCACGCCCTCTTCCAGCAGGCATCCTAGGTTTCACCTCGTCAAACTGCTCTTCTTGATTGACTTCTTCCTCCTCCCTAGTATTTTGAACTTGTGCCCTCTCCCCGGCTCTGGGTGCGGCAATGCTCTCTGAGAGTGCTTGAACCATTCTTTCTTGTTGTGCTAGGCGAGCATCGATGGCTCTTCCTTGTCGATCTATCTTGGCATTAGTCTCCACCAAACCGTCTGAAACTTCCTTGATCTGAGCTTTCACTTGATCAAACAACTCCTTGAGATTGGCCATCACAATAGGCCGTTCACAACCTGTAGACATTATGAAAGAAACTAGCAAGAAATTTGTTAGTAGAAAAGCTCCTCACGTGTGTCTCTCGTGTTTATTCTCTCTTGGCAATGAATGTTACTCTCAGCCTCCTACCACTCTTGACTCTGCTTTAGTTTTATACGTTAGGTTCAAATAAAACAAAAACAAGCAACCAAACCTACAGCAATTAATTCAGAGAAACAATGAATTTCCTAAAGAAAGAAAGATAGGCTTATCAATTCTAGAGGCAAGTTATACTCCAGGAAATAAAGATAGCTCACACACAAGAATAAGGATATGTGTGTGAATGATTATTAGCACAATTGAGCAATTATGAAACAACAATCACTCAACACAACAAATAGCTCAAATCGAAATCACCAAGGAAAAAAATAGAAATCCGGCAGAAAAATTTGTATATCAGCTCACACCAAAATCGGCCAGCAGAATATCATCATATATAAAAAATTGATAATTACAGCACAAATCTCCCTGCAGAAATCGACTTTAATCCAACAAATAATCCAACTTTTCCTTGATTTCAATCAACCAATTCACAAACACAACACAACCAATTCGATTTCCATGCAAAAAACACTTGATAATCTTGCAATCCAAGGCCACAATTCCAATTCCAACACAAACAACCAAGTCAATTTTCAACTCTTTTTTTTATATATAATTCTTGTCGACAACACACAATACAAATCGACAACAATTTTTTTTTAATATAAATCGGCACTACTAAACAAACACAGAAACAAGGAATTGAAACCGAAACAATGAAATTGAATGGCCACAAAGTTGACAAAAAGAAAAACAACACCAAAACGAAAAGGATATGATTGATTGAAACCTCAGCTCCGCTACCAAAAGATGATACGGTAACAACCCTAGAATCCTTCTAGTGCCACCTCCGTAACTATATGATTGTCCCGATCTTCAATCTCAATCAAACTCGTCGTATAAGTCTCCTTCACCTCCGAATCTCTGCACGGATTAGACAACAAAGAAGTAGATACACAACAAAGATTTCTGTAATTCTATTCTTCACCTCCTAGACTCAATTAAGGAATAGGCAACAAAGGGATTAGAATCACAAGGAATTGAATAAACGCCACAAGTAAAGAAACTTGATATGTAAATTCAAACCCTAATATAAAACCAAGAGAATCACTCTCTCAAACACGATTGAATCACTCAATCAAAGAAAATCTCAAAGGAAATTTTATTCTCAAAATTGTCTCCTCCAAAACATAAAGAAAAAGATCCTATTTATACTAATTTTCTTACCCCTAAGTCGGCTACACACACAAAATCCAAGTCAAATTGGAGTTGACTTTTAATTCCTAACCCTAGCCGAATTCTAACTACCCATTGGACTAGGTTTTAATTAAATCCAACAACAAATTGGACTCAAATAAACCAAAACGAAATTAACCCAACTAAATAACTAAAGCCCAAACTTAAAGACTCAAATACTCATAAATTGGTCCAAGCCGAAATCAATGATAGAGACTAATATAAATTTCGATAGCCCCTAATTAAACAAAAAAGATATGTCGACATGGGCCCCACATGGAATGGTTGATGTCGACTGGGCCCCACAAAGCTCTTGAGTTAATTACTCCTTAGTTGACAGCAAATAAACGGGCTTCTGTTTCAGCTCCTTCTCAAGCTTGATCATAGCATCCTCTTGAAGTTCCGTATTGATCAAGCCTTGAATGTGATGTAGAAGTTGATTCCTAAGCATCTTTGAAGTGTTCCTTGTAATTGGACCTTGAGGCAAGGCTATGGCTCCATCACTTGCATAAGAGGCAGCGCTATGGATGAACATGTTGTGTTTTTCATTTTTTGTTTCCACTAGTTTTTAAGCACGTGAGATGCACGTGGTACAATTTTATTTTCTTAAAATAATTAATAAAAGTTGATTGAATTTCTCATCTGATTTTACCTTCATGTTGATTGTTAATCATATTTTTCCTTTTATCCCACAAGTAAGATCTAACTAAACTTGCTTCAATTGTTTCTTGTCTTGTACCTCTTGTAACTACTGCCAATACTTGTCTAAAATCACCACCAAATACGATAATCTTTCATCCAAAAGGTTCTTCAATATTTATTATGTCACGAAGTATATGATCTACTATCTCTATAGCAAACCGATGTGCCATTGGTGCTTTATCCCACACAATAAGTCTTGTCTTTCTCATCAATTTTGCAGTTGAATCTTGTTTTGGCATCTTACACAAAATTGTTTCATCAGTGATGATTGGTATGTCAAAACGTGAGTGAGCAGTTCGTCCAACAGGCATAATTGTTGCTGCGATACCACATGTTGCAGTTGCAAGTGCTATCATCCCTCTAGCTTTGACATTTGCAAGTAATGCACGTTATAAAAATATTTTTCCTGTCCCTCCCGGGCCGTCAACAAAAAATATCTCACTGTTTCCGGAGTGTATTCTTTCCATAATCATCTTGAAAGCAATCTCTTCTTCAGGGTTTAACTTAGTATGTGCTTTCAAATCTTCCAAAGGGATCTCAATTGACATTTTCTTAGTTATTTTTCTTGGGAATGTTGTTTGATCTTCAAGAGAATAACTATCTGATTCGAATAGCTTATATTCATAGATTTTTTTCCTATACTTTCTAAAAAATAATTGATACTTTTGAGTGTCAATAAAACTTGAGTCTCAGCGGAGTGTTCTTGGTTTCTTCTGAAATCTTCAGACACTGGTTCAAAATAAATATCTCACAGTACCTTCGCATTTTTTGGCTGACAGTGCACTAAAATGATCGTAAAAAGTCTGCGCAACTCTTGTGGCATTCCAAAAGGCCCCTTTTTTGTGCTGCTTCTTTGAATGTTGAGTACCGCACTCCATTGACAGACAAAAGATCTCGAAATAATTTTGGTCCTCTTACATGATTCAAAAGTAGTCTAAGATAGTACCTTTCACCTTCTTTTGGATTTGCCAAATTTACACGGCCAGTAACGAATTTACTCTGTGTCAGAGTCCACGTTTTCTCATTTGCTTTCCACACATAATATTCTTGAAATTCCCTGTAAATTTGGCAATTTTTAGTAAAAAGTATTTTAAACTTAATACTTTTTGTTATTATATATTATATTACATTTAATGTTACTACATCAATTTTCTTGAAATAAGATAAATATTATTTTTCTTCTTAATATAAGAAAACTACCCAGAAAACTTTAAAAGCGTATGAAGGAATTTAATTTACTACATGTAGGGCAAGTTAAAATTTTTTTCTTCTAAATTATAGGAAAAAAACTAAAAATAGTTCAATAAACTTATTGTAAGAAATAATTTTATACCTATAGAGAAATTTAGGGGCATTTTCTTCTTTGGAGCACATCACCATAAATTTTGTGAGCGTGGTTCTTGTTATATGATCCCAACTAATAACATTTGATACACAAATCTTGCAATTTTTTAATCTCATCTACCGTTATACTCCCATTATTTTCTGCAATATGCACCATCACTTTATCATGTCTTTTGTATATGTACTTGTAAAGTTACTTTACAGAACATATACTTGAGCATATCTCGACATTAATATGATAATTATATCTTGTGAAGAGATACCGATTATCTAGCACTTTCTCTTTTTTTATCATGATCCAATTATTATTCCTTCGTCTATATTGGATAACCATCTTTTCCTTTAGTTGTTGACGAAGTAATTGTTCTAGGATAATGAAATCGGCATTGTCGAGTTTTTTTATTTATATTGTCTTGCACCATGCAACCACAATTTTTGTTCAACTCACCGCACGGCCCAAGCATCATGTGCTTTGATACTGCTAACTGATAGAGCCAAGAATTTTCTTTCTCGTCTGGAATTTCTGCACAAACTAATTGGTCAAACTGTTGTGGAGATATAATTTTATAGCTTTCCTTCGATATAAGCAATAACTGTACATGTGGCATTCCTCTTTTTTTAAACTCCGTGACGAAAGCATGTGCGTTACTTCTCCAAATATATGCTTTTTAATTATTTGATCTTTAATATCCTGAAATTTGGCCCAGAACACTCTATCTACTAATTTCGGTCTGTTTATGTTGTTTGTCCATATTTCAACTCATCTTTATTCTTTTGCCATTCCGGATTGCATATTATTGATAAATAAATCTGATTTTCCAAATCGTTGAGCCAACATAATTACATCTAAATATCAACGTCGCATATCTCTTGGACCTCGATAAAAAAGAACTTGGTAGTATGACCCTTTTTCCAACTTCATTTGCTCTAATTTCTCCAACCATGACACTATCAATAATACCTTGATATAATTCTGATCTTATTTTTTATTGTTGTAGGCGAATATAGTCTACTAGTTAGACGATCTTGTTTATGAATATTTTAATGCCAACCAACTTCGCCTTTGGAAAAAGTAGAGGGTATTGTAATGCATTATAAAAACTGTAAAAGTGCATCACCCTATGTCTTTGTCCAGAATGAGTATGGACAATAATATCTCTCTTAGTTGATACGTTACATCTATTGCCTTCAATCCATATAGCAGCAACTTGATCCTTTGTAGGTGAAATATATATTTGCTGATCAAGAGATATTCTCATATTGATACGTATTTTAAACTCGTCAAAGGATGGAAAATCTTTTAACCTTTTGAAGAATTGTGCATGAGGATTTTATTGAAGAATATCCATCAACTTCTATACTATATTCTCATTCAATTGTCCTTCTTGCATTATTTGCATTCTGTTACGTAGTTCATTGTCAGTATCGTAAAAGTAAAGTTAAAAAAAAGATTAATGTCACATTTCGTCCCTATGTTGCCCCCTCAAATTGAAATTCGTCCTTGTGTTGAGTTTTGATTGGTTTTGATCCCTCAGTTGGTCAATTTTTTAAGGTTTTAGTCCTTTTTATCGATTTTACCCCTAAATTCAAGACTTTACTATTCAAACCAGTTTACCAACTCAAAATTCGACCCAACTAACCGACCCAACTCGGAATCCCATTAAAAATTCTCCAATAAATATATAACTCTACCTCCAAATATCAAAATTTTGAAAATCATTAAAAAAAAGTACAAAAATATTTTTAAAATATTTTTTAAAATAAAAAATCATAAAGTAAATTATCTTTTAGTTTAAAAATTTTTGAAAATATATTTTTTTCTAGACAAGTAGAGAAAAATCTTACCACTCTAAGTCGACTATGCCTTTTTGACTACTACTATAAGAGGACTTGTGTGGAGAAGAAAGGAGGGAAAAAAAAAAGAACAAAAGTATTGAAAAAAATTTAAATTTGCGAATTTTTAAATTAAAAATAAAAAAGAAAAAAAAAAACATGTGGAGAAAAAAGGTTTAAATTTTAAAATTTTTAAAATTTTAAAATAATTTGATTTATGATTTTTTAATTTTTTAAAATTTTTAAAAAATAATTTGATTTATGATTTTTTAATTTTTTAAAAATTTATAAAAAATAATTTGTATTTTTTTATGATTTTAAAATTTTTGATGTTGAGAGGTAGAGTTATTTTTTTATTGGAGATTTTTGAATAAGGTTTCGGGTTGGGTCGGTTAGTTAGGTCGAATTTCGGGTGGGTAAACTGGTTTGAACAGTAAAGTACTGAATTTAGGGGTAAAATCTGTAAAAAGACTAAAACCATAATAAATTGACCAACTGAGAGATCAAAACCAATCAAAACTCAACATAAGGACGAATTTCAATTTGAGGAGGCAACACAGGGACGAAATGTGACATTAATCTATTAAAATTGGGACTATTTTTAGCTGGCACCAAACCAGGAAGATGATGATAAATTTGGCCTTGTGATTTGAATGTATAGACTCCGTGGTTGGATGATGTCAGCTCTTTATCTGATTTAACTCCAAAAGATGTAAATAAAAAATATTGTTATATACTCTGATATTTTTCTAAAATTCTTGAGCTTTTGGTGTTGTAGATGTGAATAGACTAAGTTGGTGAAGCAAATTTGATTTGCCCATTACTGTAACAAAATGAAGGCGTCTCATGCTTAAGTTTTTTGGCCCCACAATGTACACATGGTAAAATATTTGCAAATATGTGCAGCTCAGAACATGAAGGGAAATATTTAGTCATTCTTGAAACAATTGTTATAAAATTATATAAAATAATAAAGCACTAAAAAATCATAAAACTAAACTAAAACTAAATTTCTCATATGACGCGAATTTAATATAATTTAAAATAATAATAAATATAAATTACTAACCTTGATATCAATACGGGATTGATAATATCTTAAGTAACATGGAACCTTTCTTTTTGTGCTTGGAGTTTATATTATTGTTCGAAGTTATTCGATCACTTAATTATTCTTTCCTTTTCTTTTATTCTTTGCAGCTCATGTAATAACTAATTGTCTTTCTTCCTCCATTAGTCGATAATAACAAGTTTCCTTTTGCATTTTTGGAGGCATGATAGAATAAAAGAAAAAGTATGTTAGTAATTATTTCCTTCGTGAAATATATTTTAAAAATAGGTTAGAAGAGAAATAATGCTTCTATCTTGTTATCAGCTAGCTTGGGAGAGAATGACTAAAAAAAAAGAAAACAAAACTAATTTTAGGATTAGTAGGTATGTGGACGTGTATATATATATATATATATATGCACTCATGAAGTCGATCAATAATCCTATTCTTTCTTGGAATGGAATTATGAATTAATCCAAGTAACAGAAGATTGAAACCGAAAATTATTGCCGACTATAATCTAGTTTAAAGATAGTCATAAGGAAAGTTAAGCAGGTAACTCTAAGGAATTCACTACGGAATTCTACACTTCTTTTGTATGAAACAGCTCATACCACTGAAATCGTTAAGGTAATTAAAGACATGGCGCTATCGTACTCATAAATCAAACCGTAAAACCAAATCCATCACTGAACATACATTGGTGAAAAATAAGTAGAACAATTATCATCAAATATCATACCAAACAACTTTGGAACATGCATGCTCGAAAATCAGAAGAACAAATTACCAGAATAACAATTGAACAACCGAAGTACCTTTCTGTTGTATCAATGCGAGCAGCAAATTCTCTAGAAGCACAATCAATGTTTCAGTTTGCTCAATACTAATTGTTGGCTTTATGTTCGGACTGAAAATTTATGCTTGGAAATTATACATATATACGCACAACCAACCGCCATGCTATAAAAGGATTCCGTCGCATGAGGAGATTTCTTTTCTAAGCGTGGGTCCATGTTTTGTGAGCTGAAAACTAACTTTATCATCTTAATTAAACTAACATTCGATGGTGATTCTTAATAATTTCACATTGGTGCAGCTTTTTTTTTTTTAATCTTTTTCAGTATATTGGAATCTTCTTTACAACTTCTCATTGCATAGCATTGTCATCTAAGTTTTTTGGATTTCCTTTAATCAGAGGCATATCAATATGGTTCTCAAATAAACATATGTCATATAATTAAAAAGTCCATATATAATTCAAGAATATAATCACGATTGATCTATTTATCAAGAGCTATATATGTTGCAGCAAAATACAATTGTCTTTGTCTTATTTTCTGCACTCTGATATGGTTGGTGTGGCGCGGTTGCGTCGCTGTCCTTTAGTTACATAATACCACAGTAAGGTTGCTTGCCTTCCTTTCGACCAAAAAACATATCGGTAGTCTTTTTTTTAGAATTAAAATGAATAATAATAATAATTAATTAATGAAGGATAATTGAGTCAATTTTAACTAGTGAAGGATAATAGGGTCAATTTTCGGCTTTTCTAGAGTTGGTGCTTTTATATAGACTAGATTGTTAGCAATCGTATATAAGTTTCTAAAATCGGGAAAAATATTCACCTCATTAAAATTAGAAAATAAATTCTGGAGATAATTCAAATGAAAATATAATCTATACTTTCAATAACAAAAATAATTCAAATTAAAATAATAAAAAATATAAGAATCTTGTGTAAAATTATGATGAATGAATGATTTAAAGTAAGGAAAAAAATTTATCAACACTTTATGTTGTTATCCAATTTATTCACAATCAACATGACCAGTCTTATGCAAAATTTTATATTTATTTTGTATCAATAATTTTTAATTCTTAAAAATAATCATGCAACGATCTGGAAAAAAAACTATTACTTTGTTGTGTTTTTCCAATCACTAGTTTTTGTGCACGTGCGATGCACGCGGTATGGTATTATCTTTTAAAATTATGAATATTAGTAGTTTTTTTCATTTTTTAAAAACTATATTGTAAATAGTAATTATTTATACTAACAGTCACCAATAATAATAATAAGATGTTAACATTATTTTATTTAAAATTAATAACATATCTTTCAAATAGTAGTTATATTAATAGTAGTATATAAGCTGTGGTATTGTTTCTTTAAATTATGAATATGAGTTTTTTAAAAACATATAATTTAAATAATAATTATTTATACTCACAATCACTAATAATAATAAGATGCTAACATTGTTTTAATTTAAAAAAATAACATATCATTCAAATATGAATTATAATAATAGTAGTGTATAAGCTAATAACAATAATTTATTCTTTTTTCTTCTTAATTTTCTTCATAATCGATTGTTCGTAGTTGTCTTCATCTTCAATACAGATGATGCTTTTTCCTTTTTTGGCATCTAATCTTGCAATTCCAACTTTTTTTTTTCATTTTGTTCTTCAACAGTTGTCTTTCGCACTTCCTCTGCAATAAATCGTCCTTTTCTCCTATCCGAGTCGTTTTCTTTGTTCATCCTCACTAAGAAAATGTATTCTTCGTCTTGGCAATCGAACAACTTTTCATTTTCTTGCATTGCCTACAAAATAGAAACTTAAATTTGTCAATACCTACTCCAAAATATATCGGTTTTTACTTATCATTCATTATTTACCTCATCTCCTAACATCGCAATATAATCAGTCACATCACAACCACTTATTTAGAATCCAATTTACAATTGTATTCGGGTACCCTTTTAGACATAGAATCCAATTTACAATCGTATTAGTTTTCCGTTAGACTCAATTTGCCGTCATTTAGAAAAGTAGAATCCGATTTACAAAATTCCGATTTCATCAATCACCAGGGGTAGTACATTCCTATACAATATGACGATTGCGTGAAGATAATAAATTTCAACCTAGAAGAATCTGATGAAGAATCCAATGGAGGATCTGATGTAGAACTTAATGAGAGATCTGATGAAGGATCTAATGAATTGCATAGGTATACATATATATCTTAATTCTAGGAGGAGTTAAGATTTCTGATTGAGTTGCTCTTGCTATAAGTGTTGTTCTCTATAATGTCTTTATTTGCAGACACTATGAACGATTTAATGGATAGTAGATTCTCTATTGCGCGTCAACTTCTGAGGTTCCTGTCATTTTCTTGAAGTCCAGCCAACTAGCCTTCTTTTAATCTGTGGCTTTGCGAGAAAGCCGAATTGAAGTTGTAGAGCTACTCATGCACAATCTTAATAATGTTTCAACTTCTATCGACTATTTAGTTGATGAGTTTTATTTGTAAAAGGAAAAGAGAGGCAAGGTCTTAGAGTTTACTGTACTGCACAATCCAAGAATAAATAATGTTAGCAACCACCTCAATTGTATTCGGTCGGTATTATTATTTGTCGTGATTAAGAAAAGTTTAATTTTGATCATATATCATATGTACGTAGCTATTTTTTTATGCTGATATAATATGTATACAGCGACATTGCTATTTTTTTAATGCTAATATAATTTGTATATAGCGAGTTGTAATATCCTTGACAGTTTTTAATAATTATGTGTAACAAGTTTTAAAAATGACTATTATGCCTTTAATTATAGTAGAAAGAGGAGGCTATTTTGGTATTTCAATTTCGCAAATTTTGGGGACTTCATGCTTTAGTATATTGTAAAAGGACAAGAGAGGCAAGGTGTGCTGCACAATCAAGAATACATAATGTTAGCAGCCACCTCAATTGTATTCGGTCGGTATTATTATTTGCCATGAAAGAAAAGTTTAATTTTGATCATATACGTAGCTATTTTTTATGCTAATATAATAGGTATATAGCCACATAGTTATTTTTTTAATGCTAATATAATTTGTATATAGCGAGGTGTAATATCCTTGGCAGTTTTTAATAATTATGTGTAGCAAGTTTTTAAAATGACTATTATGCCTTTAATTATAGTAGAAAGAGGAGGGTATTTTGGTATTTTAATTTCGTAAATTTTGGGGACTTCATGCTTTTACTATATTGTAAAAGGAAAAAAGAGGCAAGGTCTCGTAATGTTAGCAGCCACCTCAATTGTATTCGGTCGGTATTATTATTTGTCGTGATTAAGAAAAGTTTAATTTTGATCATATGCGTAGCTATTTTTTTTGCCAATATAATATGTATATAGCGACATAGCTATTTTTTTAATGATAATATAATTTGTATATAGCGAGCTGTAATATCCTTGGCAGTTTTTAATAATTATGTGTAGCAAGTTTTTAAAATGGCTATTATACCTTTAATTATAGTAGAAAGAGGAGGATATTTTGGTATTTCAATTTCGCAAATTTTGGGGACTTCGTGCTTTTATATATAGTATAGATAATTCTATTATCTTGTGTAGTATGTGTGGATGTCTTGTTACCCCATGATTGAATAATGAATGAAGAGGCGCCAAAGAAAAATCGATAGGTTGAAAGGATTTCTCTGTGATGTATACTTTGATTTCACGCGTATTACGGGAATCTATTTTGTTTTTAATGAATGAATGATAATTAAGTCAATTATAATTAATCAAGGGTAATTGGGTCAATTTGTCTGTATGCTTTTATATATAGTATAGATATAGATATAGATATAGATATAGATTATAATATAATAATAAACACCTAATGAAGAATAGGAGTATTTTTATAATTTCGTCTGTTTCGCTGTCTTGTTTTAGTGTCTTCGTGCTTTTATAGAAAGTATAGATGTATAGATTATTTGTTTTCGTTTTCGTTTTTTTTTTCTATTTTTTGTTTTCTTTTTTTAATTTAAAAATTATTTTGAACGGCTTTGATGAGATCAAATCTTTACATCGACACTTTTCATCAATAAACAGACTAAACCGAGAAATTAAGAATTTAAAATAATAAAGTTTTTTTTTATGAAATGAAATAATAGAGTTGAGATACTAAAAATATTGATTTTTTGAGAAACTAATTTATTTTCAAAAAAGTTGGCGAAGATAATTTGCATTCAACGTTGGGGGGTTCACGGGTTCAATACATTTTACCCCCCTAAACTTTCGGTCAAACTGCCCCTTGAAAAAAAAATCGATATTTCGCCCCCTGAACTTTACAATTCCACATTTTAACCCTTCTCCGTTAGGGTTTCTACACTGGCGTTAGTTGATTTAACCGAACACATGTATGATTGACACGTGGAAAAATCTGAACTGTTTATTTTTGTTTCAATTATAAAAAAATCTTTATAAAAAAAGAGGAAAAAAACCATCTAATGTTTATTAGATCTTTAAACCAAAAAAATAAAATATATATATTATAGGTAAAAGAAAAAATAAAAAAGAGGAAACCCGAGGAGAATTCTATGATTATTTCCTTTTTAAGCCAAAACAATAAAATATTTATATTATATGTAAAAGAAAAAATACCAAATGAGAATTTTGGCTTAGTTATGCTTTTGATAAAATTTATTTTCTATTATTTTATATAAAAAAACCGAAAAAAAAACTTTATGAGAAAGAAAAAAAGTTCAACCATTAACATCCATCCATAAATATAAAATTCCTTTTTATTTTCTAAAATTCCATAAAAATCGTAATTTTTAGTTTAGAAAAAGAATAAAATTTCATCTTTCATATTGACTCTTTAATTTATAATAATTTTAAAAGATGAAAATTATATATAAAAAAATACAGTAAACAAAACTAAAAATCAACAGTTCATTCACTAATTTGCTTTTAGGAAAATTAACACTAACAACAGAGCAGATTTGACATATTGAACTCCGTACAAATTTCGCCCTTTTGATGCTGCGAGTATCAACAACACTACTCCTTGAATTCACAGCAAAACCAATAAAATGTTCAACAAAGATTCATCCCAATTGATTTCGCTTTGATCAAAGAAATTACCATCTTGAAGTTGAAGGAATTGTTAATGAGGGCATTAAAATTAAAAGGCAAAAACATGTCAGGGTTTATGCCAATACTGTAACGCCTCGAATCTTCATTAATTTTAATTATGGAAATTTCTAAATAATTTTTCAAACTTTACCCTTATGAAAAATTTCCGAGAAATTATTGGGCATGGGAATTTATGTTTCCTGTGTGATTTCTAATAAATTTGGCATGTTATGTTGCTGTTAATTGCTAAGTGGATTCTTTCTTGTGAATTAGAGAGAAATAATAATAATAAAAAAATCTATTTACATATGAAACACATGTGTTGGGTGTGTTTTGGCCAAAACGGCGTAGTTTTGGCAAGTCTTAACATAAAATACAAAATAGCGTGTGTTTTTACTTGGCTTTTGACAAGGGAGAAGCAAATGGGCAAAGAACGTTTTAAACAAAACCACATCATTTTAAATTGGGTTGCGGCTTAAGGTTATAACCACGTTTAACAAAATATAGTTTTCTCCTAAATTCTTTTCCATTCCCCCCCTCCTTCTCTCCCGAACATAGCCACCCCCATCTCGTCTTTAGTTTTTTTTTTTTAATTTCTTGTTTTCTCTCTTTCATCTTTCTCTCGTTTAGTTGTCGCCGTCACCACCCATCCTTTGATCTATTTCTCACCCTCGTGCCCTTCCTCTTCCCCACGCCGTCCTGCGTTCGAGTTAACAAGGCAAAGGGGTCGATGTCGGGTTTGTTCCGGCGAGGGTGTGTTCCTGGGCTCGATTTTGGTCGTTCAATTGGTTGTTGGCGGCCGGACCTGGTTGGTTGATCTCAAGGTTCAAGCCGGTTGCGGGTTTTGCAGTACCCATTGGTAATCTCTCGACTTCAAGATGGTTTTTGTTTATGGTGTTCAACTATTGAATAGCAACGATAGTAACGAAAAACGTGTTTTCTTTTACCACTCTAGGCCAGTCCTTAAAATAAAATTAATTATAAAGATGTAACCTTTGCATTCTTGGAATTGTGTCAAGTGCAGTATCTATGCGTCCCACATGGGTTCCTTGGAATTTCAGTAATTCTAAGTTAATATTCAATGCTTCCCTAATTGTGAGTTGGCACTTGTGAACAGATACTTAGGAGCACTTGTTCATATAATCATTTCCGTAGCTTTTAGATGTTTTTTTTTTCTTTATCCTGCATGGCTAATAAACCAACTACTTATTCTTGTCTAATGTGTTTATGGTGGATTGAAGTCTTCACCATGGAACTTTATTTCTACCGATGGATTTTTGGACAGCAAAGGTTGCTGGTCTCCTTGAATGGGCTATTATCACATAAGCTTTTGTTTAGAAATTAAATTTGGGTTCCTGGACTTAGTGACTTTCGTGTGTAATACGACGCCCTGGGTCTGGTCTTGTACGGCCAGTGGTTTAATTTTCCATTAAGGTTCCAGCAACCATAAAACACCTATGATTTCATATTTAAGTTCTACGGGTGTTGATCTATTGAGTAAGATGTACGGTTGGGAGCTTCTGGGCATATGTGTTGTTGGGAACTTAAGTTGAGATTAGTTGTTGTATTGTAATTTGGAACTAAATGACATAATGGAACATTTAATATATTAGAAAATTATGATTCAGGCTTTTGGGCTGGTCCAAAACAAATCACTAGAAGTCAAGGTGGATTAAGTTCTATATTTAAAGGAGAGGGTTACTGGGTTTTATAAATGTTTTATTTAATATCAGGTCTCTTACATGCTTTTCTTAGAATTGTTACGTTCTAGGACTTTAAAGACCAAACCTGAAATGGAGGATGGTGCTTTGTTTCTAAAGGCCAACCCGGATAGCATGTTGGTGACGTTGGTTTATTAAGGATATGGTGTTAAATTATGAAAGGGGTTCTTACTAAGATAAACGGGCTTAGACCCTACTCTTTTGGTAACGTGCCTAGTCACTATCTTTAATATATATATATATATATATATATATATATATATATATGTATGTATATATATATATATATATATGTATGTATATATATAAAAATATATAGCATACCTACTTGTCTTGTTATGCCCGTGCGTACTTTACTTGATATATGTGTCTATGTTAGACACTGGATATACTTGACGAGTAGCCGGATAGAGCACTATCTCTAAGATGTTCTAATGGCCAGGTGAGGACATATAAACTTTTGTATACTTTACTGCCTACAATACTCGGTTTAGACTTGGTACATGAAGTTGAAATTTTTGTTTGGCATTGAATGTCGTTTGTATGTCTGCTTGCTGTGCGGAACTCCTTGTTTGCACTTTTGTGTCTAAGTGATGATGCTTTTGATGTGGTATGCCTGATTATGTGAATTGTGTGCCTGTGTGAATATGACATGCCGGTAGAGCATCATTCGTTTTGTTATGATTCAATAACATGATATACTATTGTGGTTAGTGTGGTGAATTGTGGCCGAAGGCCGGACTTGAGAATATGATATTAAATCCACACGACCCTGAACAATCATAATTTATGGCACACATAAATTGTTAAAGTATAACTGAGAATAACGTACTAAAAGAATGCTACTGCGGGGCTGTTGACCGATTGGCTATATTTGGGCTTTGCTGATGCAGCAACAACCCTAGAATTCCACTAGGTTCACCTCTGCAACTAATTGATCCCAAGACCTCCAATCTCCAATCAAACTAGGGTTTAGTATTCCTATTCTTCACCTCCTAAACTCAAAGGATTAGGCAACAAATAATGAGAAATACAAGGAATTGATTAATCACCACAAGTAATAACACTTGATAAGAGAAATCAATCCTAAAGAGTAAAGCCAAGAGAATCCCTCTCTTGTTTTTGATTGAATCCCTCAATCAAGAAGCATACCAAAGGAGAGCATTTAGCTTCCTTAAAATCACTCAAATTTCATTCATAATCTGATTTTCAAACTTGGTACATTGTTGGCTTTTATAGAAGCCAAAAAGCAAAGGATTGAATTTTAAATACAAGCACTAATCATCTTTTGTTTTCTTTAATGCACACCAACCACACTAACACCAACCACACTAACACCAACCACACCAACCACACTAGTGGGAATCTTTAGCTCCAAAGTGAATTTTCCAACCTGAAAGTGAATAGTAAACGCCGGCAGTCAATAGTAATTTCCGGCGTGAACGGTGAAAAACGGCTACTTTTGACTTGAATCCTTCAAAATGCTCACAAACTTAGGAATCTCTTTAAATTCATCTCCAAACTTGTCCAACTTATCTTCTTGTAATTCCCGATTGACCCAAGCTTGAGCATAATGTAGCATGCGATTCTTTATCATCTTTAATTGAGCCCTCGTGACTGGACCTTGAGGCAAGCTAATGGCGCCATCACGAACTTGAGTTCCACTTGGAATTGGCTTGCTCGTATCATCCCCTCCCTCCTCAAAAGGATTCGCCCTCGAATCTAAACCTGCAGTGTCAAAGGGAGAAAGATCAGCAACGTTGAAAGTAGCACTCACAGCATACTTACCAGGCAGATCTATCTTATAAGCGTTGTCATTGATGCGCTCCAACACTTGAAAAGGACCATCTCCTCTTGGATCCAATTTAGATTTCCTATGATGAGGAAACCTTTCCTTCCTAAAGTGCACCCAAACCCAATCTCCAGGTTCAAACTTAACAAGCTTGCGTCCACGATTAGCTCTTTGTGCTACTTTAGTGTTCTTCTCCTCAATGTGCTTCCGAGCCTTCTCATGAATAGCCTTAACCAACTTAGCTCTTTGATGCCCATCTACATTAACAATCTCATTCAAAGGTAAAGGCAACAAATCCA